>WURS02421292.1:0-36657 GCA_011762765.2 Rhinocypha anisoptera
TTTAAGAATTTATCTTGTGGGTCTTGTAATATGATCTCACCAAGGCTCATACCCTGTAATTTTTGTTAAGGTTTTCTGTAGAACCAATATTTCCACAGAACTATTTTTGTCAGATCTAATTCTCTACAGCCTTAATACATATGTCATTTAAAGTTACCCAATTATTTGAGATAATTACTCAACACCTACCCATTCAATCAAAACATATCACAACAAAAAATTCAAATGCACAAATGAATTATAATGTCCTAACTGTGGACTAGCTACTTTGTTTATTGTTCATCATAATTTGATAATTTAGAACAATTTAGGGACTTTTATAGTAATTAACAGAACTATAGGTATAAGTACTTAACTTTTTTATTTGGAGGAATATTTCGGAAAAAAATGTGATATAATACTAGATGGCTTATAGCTCTTTTTATTTTTATTGCATGGCAACAATTTAGTATAATCTTATTATATATGTATTACCTAATAAGCCAAAGATCATCTGATAATTTTAACCTTTTTCTTTTAGTTAACTGGTTTAGGCGAGACTATGGAAAAACTGATCAAAGTGAAACTCATGATGACAGTGAATCACCAGTTGAAGGAAGTTTTAATCGACAGCCATCATTACACCACTCCTTGGGAAGAAGTGTGGAAAAAGTCAGTGTAACTGCAGGGTAAGATCATTTTTTCTTTTTCTTTAATGCATGTACATAGTTATAAACATACATAAACCCACTTCACTTACAAACACTTCTAAACCCCCTACACCTGACACAAGACTTTGTAATTGTAACTTTGTAACACATATTTCTAGGATCACATGGACCTAGAACTTTTCTGAAGAAACTATATATAGATATAAAATTTGCTATTATTTATAGGAAATGTTAAATTTTATATGCCATTTCTCTTCATCTTCATAAGCATCACAATCATTTTGTTGACAGGCCAATGAGTAATACACTCCAGAAGGCCAAAAAACGAATGGAGGATCATTTAAAAAATATTGGATTTGGCAAAGGAAAGAAAAGAGATGGAGGTATTGAAGAGACCACTTCAAGCTGTAAGTAATATTTTTATTAAAAAAATAATTGTTGACAGTATTGTAGTTATTTTTCTGTTATTAAACTTTTGTATAAAAATATGCTTAAACCTGTTTGTTTCATTATGGTAGCTGTTAACAACCAAATTTCAGGCCTTAATTTTGCCATTTTCTCATTTTTTATCATGTTTTTATTAACTCGCTTACTTGTCTGTTTATCTGTACTGTGAAAGTTGGGAATCGATTTTAAACTAACTTCCTTATGAGCTAGAGACTTGGAACTTTAAATATAACTCAGAACTGGATGACAATGCAATCATATCCAATAATATATATGAACACACATGCATATGTGAAGGTATACATATTTCCATGCGAGGTGGAAGGCAATGGCCAAGGGGTCCACAGTACTAAAAATGCTAAATTTCCTGTTATAATCAGTCATGTTGGCTCTGCGATAAGGAGTATTATTACCATTGTTGGTTTGTGGGTTGTGGATTTGATCCTCGTGAGGGTCAACTTATTTTTCACTGCTACCAAACGTGAATTTTTCATTTTAAATTTTTTTTCTTTTTTATTGTTATTTTTTTTATATTTATAATTTTTGTGCTATACAGCAGGGTATGTTTGTACATAGGTATCATTATTATTATAATATATCATTTTTATTATTTCGGTATGTAATTTTGTGTGTGTATATATGTATATGTATGCATGTTTCCATAATAATTTACAATATCATTACTACACATAGTAGCTATTCTATCAGTAGGTTTTCGCAGGTTTTTCACACCCCCCTTCTTGTGTGGGTTTTTCCCTGCAGAGAGTTTTTTCATCAATAATAAGAACAGCAGTCAACTATTCTTACATTTTTCCCACACACTTCTAAATATCTTTCTACATGGTTAGTAATTATAACATAACTTATATCCTGTTTTACTATTTTATTTTGTAAAATTTTTCTTTTAATTTTTTTGTAAAATCTTTTACCTCCATGTAACATTATATTTGTGACAAGGGGTTAGGTGGAAGAAGGACTATCTAGTCTCAATCTCGCCCCAATAAAGACATTTTATTATTATTATTTATGAATATGCTGGAACCGCATTATCTCCAGCCAAAAATCGAATTTTTCATAAAATCGGTTTATGTAAGATCAAGATTCCTCTGTAATAGGCATAATCATTACTTAAAAATGATTTGTTTACAGTATCATGTTTTATGACTAAGATAAACATCAGAAACACTTATAAGTTGGTTTAGATATGTCAGAATGCCAACCTTGTTTTGATAATAAGTCAAGGACAAGTCATTAAAGTGCTTAAACGAAATATTGGTACTAAATTTGTAAATTTAAATCCAATGGCCTATATGATAAAAAGACTTTTAGACCAAATTATTATTATTATTTCTTAAAAGGTGTTCATTCTATTTCTTCTGATATAGCAGTCTGATGTTCCCTATGATTTTTTAAAACTTGATCTGTATCAGTCAACAAAGTAGAAATGTAGATATAGCTTATAAACCTAATTTCTTTTAATTCAGAATTATGTGTATCACTTTTTGCATAGTACATATTTAATATGCTGAAAAACCTTTCTGAAACACACAACAGTGAAATTATTATCTCTAACAAAAGTATTTAAGAGGAATTAGCTAACTGGTTACTTACAAAAACAACTCCTAAAAGTTCATATTGAGTATAATTTAACAGTGTAATGTTAGTAATATTTTAGAGAAGAATTAGTTTTTTCAGTGTATTTTTGTGTTTAGTCAGAATTCTCATTTGAGAATAGTCATTTTATATAATGATAATTAGATACTTTCAGCATATTTTTCGTCTAATACTCATTTGATTTTTATCTTTCTCTCCAATGAAGATCTCAGTCGCAGAAATTCAATAGATTTTGGGATGCACTCAAGAGATTCAGAGTTTGTGGTACTGAAGGAGAGGAAGTTGGTACCCCTACAACCTGTTTATAATGGCATGCTTAGATTTTCTTTCATTCTTGAAACTTGCCACCCCGGGTCAGTCCCTGATCCCCACTTGCTTGCAGCTGTTCTTGATATGGTAAATCACATAAATTTGTGCCATAAAATTGTTCATTTCACTGTATCAAATAACTAGTATATTTATTTACTTTTTTCAGCCACATGCTCCTGTGGTTTCCAGAGCATCATTTCTTTTGGAGTGTGCCTATTTTGTGCATTGTTGTAATAAGGGGCAGTGGCCCTCATGGATGAAACATAATTTTCCTGTATTTCGTCAGTCTGGACCCCATTCAAGTAGAAATACTCCCTCTGGTATGAGGCGAGCACACGTTCTTCAAAAAGCTGCTGGGAAGATGTTTTTTCAATGGGCAGAGGTAGGTACATTATTAATAAGAATTTCAAGGCTATTCAATATTGTTTTTTAATAGAATCAGTCAATATTCCATCAAATTGAATCATGTAGAAAAAATCTCTGAAGGGGTTTCTTTTATGAAAGAAATCTTAATAAAAAACCTGCTGTAATACATTAAAACATTATAACAAAATTCTACAGTAAATTGAATATAAAGATTAAATAACTGTGAGTAAAATAACTTTTAACCTAAAATGTTTATTATTAAAGTTAAAGTGAGATATTTTTATATTTATCTTTAAATGCACTGAACAGGCTATTGGTGCCAGATTGGAAGAAATGGTTCTAGAAGACAGACAGAATGTAGCAACGGTGACAGCTATGGTTTCTGATGAAAATAAGCAAAAAGAATTGCTGTTACAGGATGAGGAAGAAGACTTTCTTGATGAAGGTAAAAATAATTTCAAATTATGCTCGAGTTGGGTAATTTGGACAAGTTGTTCATTTAATACATAGTAATTGCACATAGCAATGAAAATTCATATTTTTTATGACCCATTCAGCCAGTGTCAGTGTCCTTGGCAGTGACTGTCCCATTGCTTTGAGATTGGTGGCATGCATCCTTCTCTTGGAAGTAACTGCTTTTCTGCGTGAGACATATCAAACTCTTCCAAAGTCTGGCCGTGCTCCTCAGGTAAGTGGCCTCTTTTTAGCTAAGTTTTTCTATTATGGTTAATCCCTTTTGTTTATTTCACCTTCATCATGCCCATTAATTAAGTTTAATCCTTAGTATCCTCAAGTAGTAGGAGGAATAAATAAGCGAATGGCTTATTCTTCATTAAATTTATGCGACATAATTTAAAATTCATAGTTTTGCTTCTTATGTTTTGGTTCACTGTAGGATTTTCAAACAATTTGTGTAGTGTACTAATGTGTGATCATTGCATTCACAATAACAGATTAAATTAGGCAAAGAATCTTTGTCAAGTTTTGATTACAGCTTAGTGATACTTCTGCAAAGACATTAAGTTGGACAAATGTAAGGGTAGGATTTCAATCAAACGGAAAATGAATCCATCAATACACAAGTGTGTCAATGGGTGAAAAATCATTATAAAATATGAAAACTGAAATAATTGTGCCAATTTTAGCTGTGAACCTGTTGGATTGGAAGATGACACTTTATTAGAAGATACAGTAGAGTCTTGATGTTACATATACTGAATTTTTGCACACAATGATACAACCCTAGCCTTAAGTATTCTTATGGAGTTCTTATTTGAAATTACATAAATTTGATGCAACGATTTTACATAAATCTGTATTGGTCCCTGATGTAAGTATTACTTTGTTTTTACAAAACAAAACAATAGTACTTAATGAAACTAAAGGCACAATCTAGAAGAATCTTTTTAATAAATCTTTAAATTAATATAAAGTAATTCCATACACTACTTCATAATTCAATAGTAACACATTACTTTTTAGGTTATTAACAGTTTACATTATTCTTTTACTCTCATGTTATTCAATTAGGTGTTCCAGGCATTTATTTGTTTATGGCAAATACTATGCTGGCTATGTCACAACTAACACGACACAATACTTAAAGATGGCACCCACCTAAAGATAGGAATCACAGGAACAATAGTCCAGGTAGGAACCTCATCAAGTGTTCTGAGTGACAAGCTCTTATGGGTCTCCCATGAGCAGTGTCGTAACACAGGCACTCGTTTTTCCCAGCCGAATTTGATACGCATACTATTTAAGTTAGTAAAAAATTAAAGGACCAACCATTATTAAGGTGCTACAGAATACAGTGTAATTACAAAGAAATTACAATTTTTAATAAATTATAATTACAATACGTATATGACATTGTATGCTATGTGTACACCTGAAATATGAAATTTTACCATCCTTAAAGTCCCTTAACTATGTATCATTGAACAACATTAGGGTAACATCAACTCTTCCTCATTGAAACAGAGGATTTGAGACCTTTTTCCATTATTACAGTGCTACAGAATAGTGTAATTTCATGCTAATAAATGATGAATTTGAGTATTATCATTTCAAAATATGGTATTGCTCACTATGTTTGTACTTTACAAGATGAAATTTAAGGAAGGCCATTAGTATTTCCTCATCAAATCAGAAAAATTGACAACTTTCTCACCAGGCAAGCACTATTCCGGGCAAGATATAAGGTAGCTAATCCAGTCCTGACTCAAATTGTAGAGAAAAATGTCTAATTCTAGTCAATTATAGATATTGATAAAATTTTTATATTGCAAAAAAGTTTTTGTGGAACTATGGTTTTTTTATCAGCAGAAATAATTAATATTTATTCAAAATTAGAGTTTGAATGAGATGGCAAATTAGTTAAGTTTATAGTACTAATTTAGAAAATTATTTTATAAAAGTTTTAAAAAGTAAATGGCACTTGAATTTAACAATCAAGAAGGAATAATGTATGTATAAAGAAGACAAAATATGAACAGAAAACATATGTTAAGTATGGAAAAAATAAGAAACCTAGCATTGAAAAATATAGAGTGGAAAATGAATATTCCAATACAGTAAAGAGGTAATATGATAGGTAATAAATTACATTTATAGGCAAAAAAGTTATAATGGATTTCCTGAATGGATAGTAGCACTTTTTGTAGAGTTAGAATATACAGTAATGTTGAACAATATAGGCGATGGAAGGTCGATTTCCTCATGTTTAAGCAACTTAAATACCCAGTAGTAACAATACGTACGTCATCCATAGCATCCATGTATAAAAAGGCGATAAAAAAAGTAAAAATTTTGGGTTTGAACATAATTTCTTCATGTTTTAAGCTTAGAAAAATGAGCAGAATAACATATTGAATAAGAAATTGTAGTTTTTCAAGTAAATTTTTAGTCAGTTTGAAGCTTCTATCTCAATTTTCTTATATTTTAAAGAGGGAATAAAACTTGCAGTGCACAGTAAAATTCTCATTTCCTCATTACATTCCATGTAAAAAAATGAACATCTCTGGAGTCAAATCCAGGCCACTTTTAACAGCAGTAATATTTTCTGGCATGATATGGTGGAAGTTATCCATTACGGAAATGATAATCACTTGGTGAACTCCACAAATAATTTTTAATGAGACAATCTAGGTTTTGACACATTGTGTCATCACACTTTCTTGGTCTTTTCAATATTTTCCATAGTTATTAGATGAATTGGTACCTTTCCTGCAAATTTCAGACCCTGAAATTTGTGTCAGTCAGTGAGTGGAATTGCAGCTTAATACATATATTTAATGTGCCTCTTTTCATTCCAATTGTAACTAACAATGCCCAGTCATAGTTAAATGCATCTTACTTACATTAAAGTTTGCAGAAAAGAAGATTGTTCTTTCTGTATTATGGAAATATGCACTGATTGCAGTTCCTCATACAGAAGCAAATAGCTTGTTTTCTTATTCCAGGAGTCTAATGGAAAATAATTTGACAGAGGAATATATTAGTATACCATCAAAGATTACAGGAGGGATGCACTATATCCTATTCTGTCTAATATTCAGTATTATTATTCCAATTCTATTGGAGCCCATGCACACTAGGTGGTAGGAACCATTCCTCTGTGTTTGGGAACAGTATTTTTATCAATGTGTATGTTTAATGAACTAAATTCTTAATAAGTTACTTTATTAATTTTAAGTATATTATTAATAAATAATATACTTTTAATATTTTTAAAATATTTTTTTACGTTTTAAATGTCAATAATTTTCCATAATTCATCCAGGAAAGAATTGCTTTACAGCAATTTCCATGTAAATACTGTCTTCATTTTAAATGTGGCTCCACATCGAGGATTCCATACGACATCATGCTCAGAAAGGCTCATATTTGCTCTCTAGTATGGCTTACCACATATATTTACCATGATTTACTGAAATCTCGATTTTAAATAATTTTATTTTACAAACCACTGAAAATTCAGGGCCCTAAGTGTTATGTAAAATCAAGATTCTACTGTAGTGATTCGTCAGCAATGATACCGGCAGTGGTACTGCTGAGTTTTTGGGCTTTTAAGCTGAAGATAAAGGTGGTGATGAAAATTTTCAGGTTTTGAAGGTGTTTCAAGAAATGTTTTCTTTTGGAACTAAATATTTTCCCCTGCCTTTTCACTGGTTTGAGCTACGTTCAACTATATAGATTATTTTTCATAAAATTTTTCGATTATAAATATGTACATGAATTTCTCTTGCTTTCTGGTAATATACCTAGTTCCTTAAATAATAAAAGAAGAAGTAAAAATAGAAAAGAAAATGGTATAAAATTTTTCTGTGTGTGCCCTAGAGAAATGGGATTGCTTCTTATATGCAGGAACATCCTGTATCACATTGTATGCTTGGTCACTAGTAAGAGTGAAATATAGATAAAGGATGGACAAATCTTGCATCTGCAATAATTGTTTCTTCTCCAGTCACTTCATTATGCTTCTTTGGTTCATTTAGGGTGGAAGGGGAGGAGTTGCTGGCATGGGAGGCGGCGTAAGTTCAGTTGTGGTTGGTGGAGGAATCAATGCAGATCGAGGACCATTGCTAAGTGGTGGTGCTAGTGTTTCTGGTGGTGGCCCATGGGACAGAATTTATAATAAAGAAGCTAATCGCCGTTGGAGTATGGCCTTGTCCTCAATGGGACATTCACAAACATCTGCTCAGTCTCTTCAGTCAATTGCTGGTGATAGAGATGCAGGTCATTATTAATTTTCCTTAAGATTTTATTTATCTTGTTACCCTCTTTTTCAGTAAACCAGTATTAATAATTAATTAAACATCAATTTTCTTTTACTTAATCTCCTCTGAATCCTCATAACAGGTTTCATTACTGCATGCTAAAAGAGATTACCAAAATATTTATTTTAAATTTTCAATCAATGCTAAAATCATTGGCAATTGATAGAGGAGTGACTTTTTAGCCCAGAAGTCTCTCACTCACCATACTCTGATCAGTATAAATGGGTTGTACCATCAGTAAATGGGTTGTGAACGTTGGGGTTTGACCTTTGATTAGGAAATTCTCTCTGAATGTGTCCTGACCCCTTAAAAACTAAGTTAACAATATAACATTAAATTAAATGTTGCCCAATAAATTATACAAATGAGAAATTTGTGTTCACTCACCGAACAGCCCTTGCATCATCCTGTATACTCTCCCTTTTGTTCTGTTCCTACATGTTACTCATTTTCACATCATTCAAATTATTGTCTTCTCCTTCTTAGTACTTCAATCCAACAATTGGTTGACTGCAGCCCTCCATCCTATTCTATTTAGTGCTAACTCTCTTAACAAATGAATGCAGGTTTCCTTAATTTGTAGTAAGTTAATTTCCACTCTTTTCCTGTTATACAATATGGCATCACGGTGCAAGCACTCTGTTCTTAACAGAAATAGATAGGATTTAAATAAAGCTTTGCTTTTTCCTGCAAAAATAATTTTATTTTGGGCAACTGGTTTTGCTATACTGTAGCATCTCGAGGTCCAATACAAAAAAAGTAAATCAAAAGAGATGGTTGAGGTTGAGACTTTGTGGAATTCCATCTCAGAGAGGAAACATTAAAGAAAACTTTGCAAACAATTCCACAGTGACAAATTTTTATTTCATCGACAGGTTTTGCTACACTGTAGCATCATTGGGATGCAGCCAAGCAAGCAGCATTGTTAAAGCAGCCAGCACCGCTACACAGGCCCAATTATACATGTCCATCCAAATGATGCTACATGTCGAAATGCTGTGAAACATGTCGACAAAATAAAAGTTTGTCACTGTGGAATTGTTTGCAAAGATTTCTTTTCTGTTTCCTCTCTAAAAAAATTTATGGTTATTTATATACCCAGGAAATAGAGGTCGAGAGGGGTGGGTTTTGGAGGGGTGAGGAGGAGAAGGAAGTTGGTTACTTGATGGTTGACCGTCGATCACCTGTGAATAAGGTGTGGAGCCTTGGGGAGGGTGGTGGGGGAGGGGGTAGGATTTGGTGGGAGTGGGGTGTGGTCATGTATGGGTGTTTGAGTGTGGAAAGTGAGGAGGGTCAGGTTTGGAAGGAGTAAAATACTTGAGATTTATTAGGGGTGAATGGAAGTGGCCATTAGTAATTGGACACATGATATGACTTCCATTTGCTTGAGCATGTCAATACAGGTCCATTTCTTCTCCAGGTGTAGAATTTCAGGTTGGAAATCTGATAGGTGACCTTCAGTAATTAAATGCACTGCAAAGTGTAAATCCTTCGTCCTGTTGGTGAAGGCACATTTGCGTTCCACCGTCATGAATCATAAGCTCTTTCCCTGCAACCGTAAAACTTTCCTGTATTGGAACAGAGGATGCTACTGTGTAGTGAAACTGGTTTCCCAAAATAAAATTATTTTCGAGGAATAAAACAAAGTTTCATTTAAGTCCTATCTATTTCTTGGTATAATAGATTTCCTCAAAGTATCAGCCTCTACTATTATCTTTATTCTGTTCTTCCTCCACCTCCATTGCTAGATGAGTGAATTAGGTAACCCAAAGAGTAGTTATTGTTATAATGTTAAATATTTCATGAAGTCATTGATGCCTTGATCTGAAAGAACTGGTCAATGGTGAAGGAAAATTTGTACCCCACTGAGGTAGATGAAGTAGGTGGAACACATTCAGTCCCTATAAAATACATAGTATATTTATGATGCTGCTTTTCTATTTTGTACCATAATTTAGTAAGTTAATCTTTTATAAGTTATAACTGCCCTTTGTTGATACCACACCATCAAGGAAGTTTATCTTATCTAGAGTTTGTCAGTGAAATATGCTTGTAACAGCCTAGGTGATGGTTAAGGGTGGAGAACACTTCACCCTGTCCTGCCTTTTTAGTACCTGAATTTGTCTTATTTTTGTCTGTTAACACCTAAGTCAATTGCCTTTTTGCATTGTGACACTTTTTTGCTGACTGATTTTCTCATTCATCTAAGTACATCTATATTACTATAATAGCCAGAAAAATATTTCTTTTACAGGTTTGCAGTCAGAAAGGAAAATTAGCTTTGTACTACATGAACCAGATAATGAATCAGAGGGAAGTAGCAATACCACCGTTACAATGCAGGTGATTAATTATAAATGTAATTTTAATGTTTTTTGTAATTTGTATGTTTCATATATCTTTGCAACTCAACCTTTACATATGCTTTTTAAACATATTGTATATTCTACAAAGGGGGCAGAGAAGAGGGTGATAAGGCACCTTAGTGAGGGATGTTTCTCTCTTGTTGCACATTAACCCGTTACCTGTTTTGACGTAATATTACACGACAAGGTAATGCGGCCAGCCTGTTTTTGACGTAATATTACATTCAGGTTAGTCCTTCCATTACCCTGTGTTTTTGACGTATTATTTCGTTCTCTATGCCGTGCCCACTTGCTACTGCCATCTATCGGTTCTTATCCATACTATTAGTAGTTTTATGAAAAAAAAAACTGATACTATTTCCCTCCTAAAGTGAACAGAAGAATGCCGTATTTACTTTTTCATCAGTTTCACCACCAGAATTAAATCAAGCGGTGATAGAAATGCAAATAGAATTGAAACAGTTAAGGGGTTAAGGAAGATCAAGTGGTGTTCATATTTTTTCATACACATCATATATTTTTCTCAAGATAATAATAGAAAAAATAACGTCTCAATAATGTGAACATAATGCCAGTGGTAGAAACTGGATTATAACTACAGCAGAGAAACTATAATTTTATTCACATAATTTACATTATTTTAATTTAAAAAGTGAAAAATGTGGCTTGTAGAAAAACAGTGAAAATAGAAATTCTGTCAAGAGTTATGTCATTTTATAATAAAATCCATTGACTAAACTTCTTGACTTCCTCATCTGTATCATATGAGTCTGTGGCTTCTAATATTGTACCCAAATTTCATTTGCAATTGCTGTACTATGGATAAATCTTCCTTCTTCACATTAATATTGATCCAGAAGCATCTGGAAAGTGAGAAAATGATTTTTTGTTCAACTTTGGTAAAAGTAACTTAAGGTACCCAACGAGCATACAATTTCTAGAAGCTGAGATTTTTAATGCTATTCCATTACTTGTGCTCATTGCTATTACAATCCTCTTGGAAGTAAGACATTCATGCTCTTGGATCAGGTCCTTTTTTGCTAAAACTAAGCCATCATAAACTACCCTAATGGGAAGACCAGGACAAGAAGCATCTTAAAAACTTGTGATGCCCCGATTTTTGAAATTTATTACCCACTCACATTCTTGACTTTGTGATAAACACTACTCAACATAAATCCTTGGCATCAATTAGTAAATATCACTTTATTTTAACCATTCTGTATAATACAGTACCTACTATTGTGCACACTTCAACTTTGGTGAAATGCAAATTCGATCTTCCGACGTAATGACCTTTTCAGGCATGGCTTCTATCTTATTACTCTCCAATAGGTTTCAACATACAATTTCCCTTGAGAGTTGGACTCACCATTTGTATCAAGCTAAAAAACATTTTTCCAGCTAGTTTTTCACTGTATCTTGTTATAATAATTGCATCAATACATGGAGGAACATCCTTATATGTTTTCAAAAATCCTGGCTTACACTATGATATAAAGCTCATCATTATCCATTGTAAAAAACTTCTCTTAGTATTATTAGATGGAAAACAGTATTTTTTTCCATGTTCCATATAAATGTTGCTTTTATCAGGATTACTCCATAATAAACCACAATATTCCCTTTAGAATTCTGACTTTTATTTAACCTGACAAAAAGATACTATTATGAGAAAATCAAGACTTATCCTGATCTTCCTTTTCAATAGCACTCAGCAATGTTAAGGCCTATTACGTATATATGTATTTTTGGTATGCATAATTTTTGTTTTAATCATCTTTCCTTTTTAAAAAATCTCATCAAAAAATGTATTTAAAAAATTATAAATAGATTGAATAATTTCTCATGATTAAGCCGACCAAGTTAGCCTGGTGGGTGCTTGCCAGCTAACCCAAAGGTCATGGGTTTGGGTCCTGCCTAGGTCATTGGTGTTGTGATTGTCCAGATGGGTTTATTCTATGACTTGAAGAGTTGTAAAATGATCATAGCTGTCAAAGCACCCTATAAACAAAAATACTGCTATACTACTCATGATCAAGAAGTAATTGTGAAAATTGAGTTCATAGTTCCAGGAGCTCTATTGGACAAATTTGTGCTTAAAATTTTCCCCTTGGTAAAATAAATGCATCCATAGATATGGAAAATTTTTGTTCAATGAATTAAAGGACTGAAAAATGGCATTAAATTGTAATTGAAACTAGAAAAACTTTAATTATTATTTTCTTTATTGAAAAGGGAGAGGAAGCAAGAGATCCAGAGGAAAGGAAAACGGCAGTGACTACAACTCGACGCATCCCACAGGGTCGGCCATTCCTCTTGAGGCGTGGTACGGGAGGAGGGCCAGCAGGGGGAGCTCCTCTTCCTTCTGTATCCACTGGATCTTTCAAGAGGCGAAGCCTTAAACTGAGAAGAGCCCCACCAAAAGAAATAGTGAAGCAGGATTTAGACTGTGATTGTAAGAAATATGCAAAGATATATATTTGAAAATTGCTCTATTGATTCTCTATGATAAATGTGATGTCACACTCACAAATGGAGGTTATATTGCACATTTGTGTTATTTGTATGTTTGAAAACCCTTAACTTTAGCCAAAAATGGTTTGATATAGCTATGATTACCAAATAATTTAAAAGTAATATTCAAATATAAAAGTTCACGTGTTACAAAAATTGAATCAAGAACAAATTGCATGGTTTTAGGCTTGATTTGATGGAATTCGGACATCATAATATGGATAGAGCAATTTTCCAGAAAATTGCTATCTCCATTTTATCATAGAATCAAGAATTTTTCATTTACTCTGTAATTGCACATCACAGTGTTCAACACTCATAGAATCAAAACTATCTGTGGTGAATTATTATTTAACTTCATGTCCATTAATCTACTTACTCTTCTAGGCCAAACTTGTGGAAATATGTCCATTATGTATAATGATTTATTATTTAGCATTCCTAGATAGTGTAACCATAATCAAGAGTTTGATCCCACTTCATAAGAACTTTTGTCAGTTGTGCTAACTTCCATTTAGAGCTATCTTCATCATTAATTTATCTTCAAAGCTATTGCGAATGAAGTAGTTAGTAAGTTATGGTCTACTATGTCCCTGAAATTGCACTTTGGCCAACTCCTACTATCCTATCCCAGGAAGGGCTTACTATCAGGGACAACCTAGGATATACCCTGGAAGATGACCCTGAGACTCGATATCATTTTAATGTTTTTAAAAGGGATTTGAAACAAATCTAGGTTTTTATTCATTTATTTTACTATCTGTTCTATTTATTTATTTTTTAAGGCTAATATATGGGGAACACCTTGGAATTATCCCGGGTGATGACCCTAAGCCTTTATGTGTCCTTTGTCTTTTAAATGTGTTATTCTATATATTCAATTATTTAAAAAAAATATATATATACATGCATTTTAATATTGTTTATCCATTCTGATAACCAGGGAAAACTATTGAATTAGTCTGTTTCCAAGCCCTTCTTTTTACTTTTATATGAGTCCCTATCATAAACTCATAGGTAGTCATAAACTGTTTGCATCCAGATAAGGTCTAATACATGTTTTTGAGCATGGAAAGAGACAAACTGTGAAATATCCATTCATTGACAAAGATAATAGTTTTCTTATGAAGTTAGAAGCATTTACATTAACATATAATGCCTATCAACTTGTTACTATAAAAAAGATTAGAAAAATAATTACCACAGACCTTAGATATTGTTACCTAAATAGATATTAGCCTGTGGTAGAAGATACACTGTTTATTTTAGACACTAAACAAATAGATATTAAGTAAGGAGAATATAAAAATTAATATGAGAATTTTTTTATTTCTCTAACATATTTGCATAGCAAAGATGTTAGAGAAATAAAAAACATCTCATGCATGGATAATCCAAGATATGATAATCTATTTAGTTATAAATAGCAACTCTGGTCTCTTCATCTTTACTATTTAGATTATTTTATTAACTCATCCACCTTATTATCAGTATACTTTATATTTGATATAACCTATTGATATAGATATTTTTCAATAATGCATTTTTGGTTGATCCTAAAACCTCATTAACTTCAGACAGCTTTCCTTTTGCCTTTTGCAAGGTTCTTGTAGCTGACATTTTTCAGGTGCCTAGTGATGATTACACAAATTTTCTGTCTTTATGTATTTTAAATCTCGCCACTGGCTGCCAATAGATTCTTACAAGCAATGTCATGAATATGTCTGTTTAAATTAACTATTTATATTTACAGTTAGAAGGCAGGATTCAATTCAGTCAAAACGTAAGGTCAGTTCACTCTCTGATAGAAGTGATACATCTGACCATGGAGGTGAGCATGGTGAAGTAAGTGGAGAAGAGTCTCCTGGAGTTCTTAGTGATGATCAACCTCCTGAGTCTCCAAGTGATAGTAATGAGGCTGATGATATTGCCATAACAAAAAATATGCCATGGATGAGGGTAAGAAAAATTGTCAATAAACATTTCTTTCCTCAGTTACCTTTTGTTTATGAAGAAGTTTAAGATGTTTTTATCATGCATGGCTTCTTAGTTAAGCATTTTAAAATCACTTCATCAATATTACATTGCTTTGAAAACTGAGATTGAAATAACGATCTCATTGCACTCATTTTAACTTGGTATGCCTTGGTTCATTTCCAATGAAAGAAAATTCGAATTAGAGGAGTTTGACTTACGGATGTTTGACTGTATTGTGGTTGGACCAAGCCTTTCTTTAGTAAACTAGAAACACTAAATCGTAAATGCTCAAAAATCTTATTTGAGAATGTAAATGTAATTATTATAAATCGTTACAGACAAATAAAAATACTACATAGTATGATAATATGATATTTTTTCAAAATATATCATACTGCCTCACTACCACTAGTTTTGAAAAATGCTCTTTATATGAATGTTATTCAGTACATAAGACATGCTATTTTTTGAGGCTACAGTCTCTTGTCCCTTCTGTCCTTAGGTTGTTGTGCAAGTGGCTAACTCCTTCAATTTTTACTGCTGTCATCAATCATTTTGTCATCCTTACTGTTACCGACGACATATGAGAGCTTGCTCAAGATTGATTAAATCTGTCAGAAAGGTAAATTTTCAGACTGGCCATGTTTGCATATTCTTTAGCAGACTTGACAACACTGTTTTGATTCCAGGTTTATGGCGAAGAATTTGGAATTATTGGAGGTGTTGGTGTCGATATACAAAGTGAAAAACAGCACAGGGAAAATGCTAAAAAAGATAAGTTTCGTGGACGAAAAGTCTCTGATCAAACCAGCACTCAAGCATCACCTATACGCAGGAAAGACAGTTTTGGCAAACGAGAAAGGTGCCTTTATTATACTAATTTCTGCATTTTACTCTAATGGCTTTCATTTATTAATTTTTTAACCAATTAATTTGAATATATACTCATAAATTGATTACCAACTCCTCGTAGAACTGAGAAGAATGTGGATGGCGGACAGTCTAACAAGCTTGGTGGTTATAAAGATTCATCTCGTGATATTGCTGATCCTGACTTGGAAATGAAAGGGAAGGATACATTGCTAGGATTTCGCCAAGGATCTAAGGAAAAGAAAGATATGCCTCCCATTTTGAAATATGTCAAAACTCAGGTAGAGATACATTATCCACATGTAAATAAAATGATTTTGCCTGTAATATGTTAAATAGTGTATTGAAATTTATCAAATTATTTTCCTAATCATTCCAGGTTCGTGACGTCTTCCATGCACCATTATCAGTGTTAGTTAAAGGTGCTGTGGTCCTTGCTGAAGAGCATTTCATCGATTCCTTGCCTTTGGCATGGGAATTACTATTAGAGAGTAGTCAAGAAGTAGCTGCATCAGCTGCTGCACTCTTTATTCTGGGAGCTGTGAGGGCCCCTGTTCAGGCAACCCATTTAATCCATGGTGCTCTACAAGATACAGAACCAGCTGGTCGGATAAATGCTATTCTCAGGTATGACTTAATCTTGCTTTGTCTTCTTTTTCTGTGGTATATTTAAACATATCTAAGCTATTTTGTGATGATTCTCTAACAAAATAAAAAATTTCTAACACCATAGATGAAACAAGAATAAAAATTTAAACAGATACACTTTAAAAGGAGACTGACCAAATCCTACGTGAGACCAAAGAATTAAAACATCACAGTTTAACAGAGTGAAAGTTAATATATTTTTGAGTTGATGTAAATCAACAGACTCCCCATGATTCTGTGTTCATTTCAATAGTTCACTCAAAATTATTCAAAACCCTTAGCATAGGAATTGGAAATACTCAACATTGCTGTAATATATTAAATAAGAGAAAGACCACGTTGGGACTTAGGCCGAGACTGCCGGCAACTAGGGTTAATAGATATATCGATAGTTACGTATCGCTGTTTATTGTGTAAAACAATTGACATACGAAATTACAGAAATATACCACACTCCTCTCCTTCCAAAAAAAATGGAATAAATGACATGACAATGGTAATCATTGTAAATACAATATAATACTGAAATTAAAAAATATATGTGGAGAGGTCAATGCAAATACACAAAATTACTTTAATAAAAATGTCTCCTTCACACATTCCACCTCTCCTTGGACTTCCTCACTCTTTGAGAGTATCTTCTTTGATTGTCTGATTTCTCACATCCCCTTTGCTCCACACTTGACTCTCTAAACCTCTCAGCAGTGTTCTCTTGACTCTTCTCTTCATCACACACTTTTTTCCTTCTGGGCTCCCAATACCCCACTGGTTCACCCTCATCACTACTGATGGCCATTGGACTATGCCTACTAATACATCCATTATCGATCTCCTGGAGACATGAAACACCACCCTCCTTCCCTTTTTCCGGTACTTTGGGCCCCCTCTTTCTCAGTTGATCAATATGCTGGTGCCATCTGCCTCCCAATTCTGTATCAACCTGATAATTGTGAGACCCCAGCACTGACATGACCGTAGCTTGTTCCCATTCTCTTGCTCCACCTCTGGTATATACTGTAGCCCACTCCTTATCACCCACATTAAATGTTCTTAGAGGCATATCACCACCTTGAGACCTCTACTTCTCCTGACTCAGGGCCACTGTCTGGTTGATGTTTGGTTTAAGCAGGGATAGGCGTGATCTAGGACCTCGTCCAAACATTAGCTTGCTGCGTGGTTCTCCTGTTGTGGCATGGGGACTTATTCTTCAATCAAACAAAAATCTTGGTAAGGCAATATGTAAAGGTTTCCTTGAGTATAACAGGGTTTTTATTTTTCTTGAAACATTTTACTAGATTTTCGGCAGCACCATTTGTAGCCATATGGTAGGGAGGGGAAAACTCAATCTGCTTAATTCGGTTGGCATCACAAAAAGTTTGGAGTTCTCGTGAGGCAAAAGGTATGCCATTATCACTAACTATTTCTTCCGGTAGCCCAAAGGTTGCAAACAAAACTCTCAGATGACTGACTATTTCATCCGACCCTCCATTTCTCAATTGAAAGACCTCAGGCCATTTTGTTGAGCTGTCAATTACCACCAAAAAGATTTTATTTAGGAATGAACCAGCTAAATCGACCTGCAAACAGTCCCAGGGCTTTTCTGGCCAATCCCAGCATTTCAAAGGGCCCTAGCAGGGAGAGGCTTGTTCTCTGCACACGATACACATGACCGTGCTAGACCCTCCACATCTTCATCCATCTTTGACCACCACACATCACACATATGATCTGGCAAGAGACTTCATCTTGACCATACCCTGATGGCTGGCATGCAGCTCCCTCAAGACAATAGGCATCAGTTTTTCTGGAATTATTACCCTATTTCCCCATAAAAAACACTCCTGGTTATTGTTAATTCATTTTTTCTAATCATAAATGACTTGACCTTTACACCTACCTTCACTGGCCACCCAAACATGCAGTAATTAAATTATATTTCCACAAAGTAACGCCTGAAAATAACCAATTTAGCAGTAATTAATAACCTTCACCAATATAGGATCCCTCTGAGACTCTAGACGAAAACCCCTTGCAGTTAACGGGTAAAAACTCCCTTTCTCCCAAATCAACATAAGAGAACTCCTTGCACTCCTCCACTGTGTCCAGCGGCAACCTAGACAGACCATCAGCAACTTTATTTTGAGAAGCTTTGATATACTGGTTTTGAAAACCATAACCTTGTAAAATGATTGCCCAGCGCTGCAGCCTATTTGCTGCCATTTGTGGTATGCCTTTTTTTCCCCCAAGGATATAGAGCAAAGGCTTATGATCTGTTCGCAAGACAAATTTTCTCCCATACAGATACTGTGTGAATTTTTTCACACCAAAAATAATTGCCAGAGCTTCCCGAACAATTTGAGAATAATTGCTTTTTGTCTTATTTAATGATCTAGATGCAAAAGTTATGGGGCGTTCGTGTCCATCTGAATATCTGTGAATTAGGACTGCACCTTAGGCCATAGGGGGAAGCATCACAGTCTAACAAAACTGGTGAAGAGGGACTAAAATGGGTCAGGACTCTAGCTGAGACAATTGAGTTTTTTACAGACTGGAAAGCATCATCACACTCCTTGGTCCAAACCCATTTAGTTTCCTTATGAAGAAGGTCATGAAGTGGGGCAAACCTAGATGCTAAATTTGAGAGAAATTTAGAGTAATATTCTATCAAACCGAAAAATGCTCGAAGTTGAGGCACATTTTTCGGGGGTGGAGAGTTTGTGATGGCCTCTACTTTTGAAGTGGTTGGGTGGAGGCCCTCTTTATCTATTCTCTGATCCAGGAATTCTACTGACCGCTCCATAAACAACTTTTTTGTTCACTTTAAACCCTAGCTCACTTAGTTTATTTAGTACTCCTTTTAAGTTTTCCAGTTTTTCCTCATCATTGTTACCCATTACAATAATTTCATCCTGGAAGGAAGCTGCACTCTTCAAGCCCTGCATAACCTGATCCATTATTCTCTGGAAAATTGCTGGAGCCGATGCGTCTCCAAAGGGTAGTCTGCTATACCTAAACAAACCCCTGTGAGTGTTTATAGTGCATAGCTCCTGTGATTTCTCCTCAAAAGTGAGTTGCTGGAAAGCCTGTAAGAGGTCAATAGTAGAAAATTTCTCACCTCCTTGTAACTTTGCAAAGATTTCTTCCACCCATGGCAAAGGATATCGCTCCACTTCCAGGTTAGGGTTGAGAGTAATTTTGAAATCCCCACAGATTCTAATAGTGCCATCATGTTTTGCCACTGGAACTATGGGCGTTGCCCATGAACTGAAGTCTACAGGGTATAAAATTCCTAATTTAATCAGTCTATCTAATTCTTCATCTACCCTATTGCGAAGGGCAAATGCTAGTGCTCTGGGAGGACAGTACACTGACTTTGCCTCTTTTTTTAGAGTTAGAGATACTTTACTCCTTCGGAACGTGCCCAATTTGCCATCCCACAATGGAGCAAATTTCTGTAAGACATCCTCTAAGCTGGTATTCCCTGCCCCAAGGTGCAGTATCGGTAAGCTCACTCTTAGAATCTCAGCCTAGGATGGGCGGCCCCCCATTTTTAACTACAAATAAGGATAACGTGAATGACTTACTTTCAAACTGCACTTTCACCCAAATGATTCCAGCTGGCTTGATAAGCATGTTAGAGTATGACTTAAGTTGAATTTTTGTATTTTGCAGTGGTAATTTCGAGAGATATCGGTGGTAGTAGCCCTCTGCTATTGCCGAAATGGCCGAGCCTGTATCAATCTCCATGTTCACCGTCACCCCTTCGACATTTACCAATATTTTCCATGGTTCCTCCCCAGGCTCACATCTTACATTGAACAAGGATGAGAAATCTCCACTCTCGCTCACACAAATATGTCTTTTCTCAGCATTTGGTATACTACAGAAGCTCTACTTCCTTGTATCCCTTCTCCGCCACCATCCTGGCACACTGCCACAAATTTTTCGTCACTCACCGAAATCTTATGGTGAAATACTCCCTTCTTGCACTCACCTGAGTGACCTTGCCTGCACATATTCTTTAAATGCCCTGCAAGGAGACATAGATCGCATTTTGCATTGCAAAAATGGCACTCAGCCCTCACGTGACCCTTCTTTCCGCAACAATTGCACACCACCAATCCTCTTCCCTGTGATCCTGATGGTTCACGTGGCTTCCCGTACATCTTCCTGCCATTCCTCTGGGCAGTGACCTGGAAAACGTCCTCCTCCCCTTCTTGATGCTCCTGTCCTATTGCCGATGAACCTTCACGATCCACAAAATGGACACCTGTCTCTGCCACAGGGACAAACAGACTACACGACTCGGCATTCTGAGAGGCCCCTTCCCGCACAGCAGCTACTTCAACCGCCTTCTCAGAGGCAAGATCTTCCTTTTCCAAGTACAAGTCACGCACTATGTCCTTGTCGCGCAAACCCACGATAAACTGATCCCAGAGTGCACGATCCAAGAAGGAACCAAAGTTGCAGTCCCGGGATGCTCTCCTTAGCTCTGCAACAAACTCTCTCACCGAGTCCGATTTCCCTTGGACTTGTTGATGTAATTTATGACTTTCTGCAATTACGGAGACCTTGGGACAAAAATGTCGCCTCAAGACCTCACACAGCTTAATATATGTAAGGTCCGCTGACTTCTCAGGCTCACATAAATTCCACAACATTGCGTAAGCTGACTTCCCTACCGAGGAAAGTAACACTGCCTTCCTTTTCCCTTCATGAGTCTCGCCCACTAAATCGTTCACTATGAAATACTGCTCAAGTCGTTCTTCATAAGCCTCCCAACTTTCCTCTTCCACCATAAATTGCCCCATCAACGCTGGTCGCCAATGTAATATATTAAATAACAGAACGACCACGTTGGGACTTAGGCCGAGACTGCCATTGCCTGCCCTCTGGTGTTTATTGTGTCAAACAATTGACATACGAAATTACAGCAATATACCACAGAATTGAATAAGGAAAAGTTTAAATACCATAAGATAAAGAAGCTTATCAATTCCACAAGAGGAAAAAAGGTTAAGGAATCCCACGTTAAGGAAAAAAAGCCATGATAATATGAACACTGCCCCACGCAAAGGAAAGTATCCGTCCCATGGACATTAAAATACAAAAATGACTTGATTGAATGAGAAGGTGGCAGGCCCCCTGAATGCTGGCCCAAGAACCTATTCCTTTGTTCCATCACCGTATTTTCATCACCCATAGAGCCCAATGGCCTTACTAAATACCATAATGTCCCTGATATCTTAACTTCCTGGTCCCGGATGAACTTAACTTCCTTGGGTTCCAAGAATGGTGCTCCATGGAAGTTCTTCCTAGTTCTGGCAATTTCCACATACTTGCAAGACAGGAGATATGTGATCTCAACTCCAAATTCACACCATCTACAACTGGGTGAATCCACTACCCCAAGGAGATTGAGGTGCCTGTTTACTCATTGGGTGGAAATTAATGGAGGAAATTGTAAAAAATAATCCAAAACAAAAAAGCAGTGGGAGCTACATGAATAATTATTACAAACTACATAATAGGTACAGAGAGAATGATCATCTGAACAGTTAATGTAATGTATACCACCATATAATATAGTATTTGAACAGAGTCTCAACAGCTTTGCAGTAATTGATATAGATTGTTCACTAGAAGTATATTTAGTTAAAGCATTAAGTCCAGAAAATTCCCCATAGGTTGGAGCTTTAATGACCATTTTAGAACCTATTCACAGGTTCAAACTTTTGGAAAAATAATGGATAAGCAAACAAAATTTAAGAGAGGATTAAAACAATATTTTTAAAATAAATTTTTACAGATTCTTTTCATATATCAGTCAGAAGAATGTTTGGTGACATGATTATGTTACTCGTGTGCAGTACAAACCTTTTATGTTCACCAAGAAAGCACATGGCTTCCTTCATGTATTACCACCACATCTGTGAGGTAGATGAATCTTAGCAATCAAGATAGCAACTAGTCTACTTACCCAATCAAAGTACCACCTATCCTTGAAAAATACAGATACCAAAAGCAAAAAGAAATGGGTTGTTAACCTTTATTAAACAACTGGTATATTTAATTTTGACACAATTTATTTTGGAGTTATACATTATTCCTAAGCAATACCTACTTCCAACACCAGTGCTAAGTGATCCCCAGAGGGACGACCATAAAGTGATGTTTTCACGTGAAAAACACTATTGAGGCAGGAATTAGAAAGTCACCTTAATTGTAGAATTCTAAGACTATGATTAGCAAAAAACTGAATCCTCATGAATAAACAGGGCTAAACCCACTGGGGCAGGTGCCATACCTGGCAGTGGGGGAGGCAAACCTTCAGCAGTCATCCTCTCATGAGATTCTTGCAACACCACCACTCCAGAGAAGACAACGGGAGGGGCAGGAATGATTTCAGTATGGAAATGGATTGTAAGGATGATGTCAGGGAAGTTAAAATACATTAAACTGGGGATGGTGAAAGTAGGAATAGATGCACTAGGGTATAAATAGGCAAGATGGAGAGATACTGGATATAATTGGAGTGATAGCTGGTAATCTATAGTGGAGGGTAGGAGAGACAGCTTTGGGTAGCCATAGTTCTGAGCCAGAAATTAGGAAACAGGGTGATAAATATTGAACAGGTTAGTGATAAAATAATAATGGTAGATGTAAAAGCTGATCCAAATTAATTAGTTTTGATTCAGTTATATATGCCTACGGGTGGCCACCAGGAGGAAGAAGTATGATCAACTGGAAGAAATGGTGAACAAAATACCCAGCAGAAAAAATGTAGTGATAGTGGACTAGAATGGTGCTGTGGAGGAAGGAAGGGGTGGAAAAGAAGTAGTTGAACATAGTTATGGGATAATAAAAAACCACGGGGGTGAATTAGTTGAGTTTTGTGGTAGGATGAGTTTGGTAGTAAGAAACATCACATGAGAAGCAGTTACACTTGGAAGATACCAAGTGACACAGGAAGATTCAAGTTAGGCTACATCTTGGTTAGATAGAGATTTAGGAATGGTGTTTTAAATAGCAAAAGTTATCTGAGAGCTGATTTGGACTAAAACCACAATTTGGTTATGATGAAGTGTCTCGTGAAATTCAAGAGGATTAAAAATAGTAGAAGATTAGAGAAATGGAATCTAGAAGCTTTGACAGGAACAGAGAGGAAAGAGTACCAGGAATCTGTAGATAGTCTTCTAAATGAGAGTAGCCAAGGTAGGACAATGGAACAAAGTTCTTTAAGACGGAATAACAAGAGCTGCCAGAAAAGTAATAGAAAGTGATGGTTTTTTAAATAACTGTTATCATCACTCTATCATGGAATTCCACCAAGTGACGGCCTCCACAGTGAACTTTATTAGTAATAGAAAGAGTCAACCAGAAGAAAATTAAAAAGCCATGGGTTACAGAGGAGATGATTAGGAAGATGGTGGAGCATAGAAAGTAGAAAAACATCAATATGGAAGAAGGGAGAAGGAAATATTGAGAGGCAAATAATAAACTGAGACGTGAGACTAATAAGGCGAAGGAGGCGAGGTGGAAAGAACAGTGTGAATACATGGAAAAGTTAGAGAAGCAGGGAGAAATGGGCTTACTATTTCGGAAAGTAAAAACCTCGACAGGAAATAAGATCTCTACTATAAGAGATGTCTGGCAATACACTAATAGAACAGGAAGATAGTCAGGAAAGATGAAAGAAGGAGACGGAGAAAGTCTGTGTTAAGAGTAATAGACGCTTAGACTTCGATTTAGAAAGAGAATGTTGATTCTTAATGGCTCTTAAATTTATATGTATTTTTATATATATATGTATATGACTCGACGAAACTATGCAAATGCTATTGCCTAATGTGAATAAAGAATTATTATTACTAATGGGAAGTACATGATGATAGCTAAGGCACAGTGATATTAAATGACAAGATTGAAAGAGTATTATACCAGCAGAATTACTCAAGGGCTTAGGAAAAATAGGAAGAAAGAAGTTTTATGAGTTAATTAGAGGAATTTATGTTGAAGGAACATGGCCAGAAGATTTTGTTAAGTCAATATTAATTCTAATAGCAAAGAAAAAGAAAGCAGCAGAATGTGAGAATTATAGGGAAATGAGTTTAATCCCAAATGCAGCATAGGTAGTACTAAGAATCATTAGTGAAAGACTGGAGAGAAGGACTGAAGAATACCTATGTGAAGATCAGTTCGATTTAGAAGAGGCAGAGGGACTCGTGATGCAACAGCTCTAATGAGGATCTTGAGTGAACAGAATATAAAACATAATCAGGATTTTTTTGCATTTTGTAGACTTAGAGAAAGCATTCAATAAAGTAGATTGGCCTAAACTAATGGTAGTGTTGCAAAAAATCAGAATGGATTGGAAGGATAGGAATCTCATCGGAAATTTTTATATGACCCTGGCTGTGCAAGTAAAGGTGGCAGATGAGGAGTCTGGATGGACATAGTTAGGCAGAGGGTCAAGACAGGGATGTCCACTGTCACCTTTACTCTTTAACCCCTAGGCTATGGAATATGTTGATCAAAATTTTGGTGTGTGACTGCAGAGAATACATACCACCACCTTCGTACCTTCCCTAGACCTCCAAATTTTATGGCCCTTCGTTTTGAAAAATAGGTTCGAACGGTCATACTTTCCTATTGTTTTGGAATAGGGTGACCCTTTGCAGTGCCATTTATGAGATTCACGACCCTCAGTGGTGAGTTTGAAAAATGCATTCTCTCTGTCAAGATTCGGGAAATTCTCTTCCTTCCCACCCTTGTCATTTCCCTTAGTTGTCTTAGAGTTTCAGTAGAATCCTGGTTATAAATGAAATTATTTATGTATTGTTTGGTATCAAATTAATCACAAATTATCAAGGAAAATAAATATGGAATTTTCTTTTATATTCCAGCATGAAATATTTTGAGTGTAGTCAGTCGTATTTCCACTACCCCCCCCCCTTGGAGTGAAATGGACTATGTGGTTAATAAGGGTTTTCCCAGGTGCACCACCTAATAAACCTAAATGGTGGAGTCAGGAGTAAAAGTTGGTGGGGGAACTCATTAAAACAGTCAGATTCACTGATGATCCAGCTCTAGGCAGATTCAGCCAAAGGGCTACAGACCTTACTGCTGAGTGCCTTACAGAACCAGTATGAGAAGTTTGGGATGAAAATGTATAGTGAGAAAATGAAAGTAATAAGATTCTCAAAAAGTAAGAAGGCTAGGATAAATATCATAAATTGGAACAAGTAGAAAAATGTACATATTTGGGAAGCATCATAAAGGAAGATGGACATAGTGATAGTAGATATTAGACAAAGAATTGCATAAAGGAAGCAGTTATTGAGAGGAACCTTAAGCAAAGACTCAAAGAAAAGATTAATTAAAACCCTCATATAGAGGTTAGCGTTACATGGATCTGAAACTTGGTCTATGAGGAAGGAAGATGAGAATAGAGGCTTTTGAGATATAGGATTGGTTACGGATGGAGAAGTTGAGGTGGACAGAGAGGTAAACTAATGAAGAAATGCTAAGAATGGAAGGTGAAAAGAGGTGATTGCTGCGAAAAATCCTAAAAAGGCAGGAAATGTGGATGGAAGTGGTACTAAGAGGAAATGGGTTTTTGAAGCATGCAATGGAGCATAGAATGTTGGGGAAGTCAAGTAGGGGTAGGATAGAGAGAAAAGGGATTTAAGATAGAATGATAGGTGGTGGGAAGTATGCAGTTTTGAAAAAGGATTAACTGTTAGGATGAAGCAGTTCGAATACAACTTGAAGCTCATCAAAAACCGACCTTAACCGGTAGATTTCTCTTCAATAAAAATCTAATCGATTGAAAATGTTCCTAAATTTTGAAGAAATACTATTTTGTTCTGAATCAGATTTTAATGCTGTTTTATGCCTAGCCATTATATTTTATCACTTATATTGAGAAGATAGCGGTTGGAATTCTAAAAAGTTATCAATTTACTATAGTTTATATGTTTGATAAATATAAATTAATACAATTTTTTTATCATAAAATAAAAATTAAGAAAATTGCTGCCTCTCAGACTTCATGGCAATTATTACATCAAATATTTCACGTCACAGGTTAAGTAATACAAGACAGCAAATAGATATCTAAATCATATCTATAAATGTCTATCCATAGATGATCTACCAGTAGATATTTAATAGATATGCATGTAATCTACCATGTGACCTAGATATCTACCAAAAGATATCTGTTAGATATTTATGAGAGCCACAGTATAGATATTTTTGGGATCCACTCTAAAGATATCTATCAGGTATATTTTGGAGCCACTCAATAGATATATATTAGACTTATAGTTATATCCAGGGGGGTTATTCCATAACTCGAAGCTCTGTAGCTAACTTCAGAAAAGCTCCAAGCTTATTCTGTAACTGCTTCTTCAGAGCTAGAAGTTTCCGGAGGCTATTTGGCTCCAAGTGTGAATCCTTAACTGGATTGAAGTTCCTTTCAGAGCCCCCCGTATTACCCACTTGGAAACCCCTGGTAACACTAGCTCCGAGATTGTGTGGAGTTTGAGATGGAATTATAACAATAATTATAAGAAATATATGAGTATTTTGTTTAATTTTCTCAAAATGGACCAACGTGTAAAATTCTTCTGCCTTATACTCAAGCATGAACAATATTTACTCAATATTCAGCAGCTGTCACTACAGCGAAGAATATTACGGGATTCTCACAATCCTTTCAACTTGAGGGAAAGTACATTCGTTCAACTTGAACCTGTTTTCGGCAAAAGAAGAGTATCCGGGATTAGTGTCCGCACTCAAGTAAAAACTGTGAAATATCTCATACTTCACAGTACTGGGTTTTACTTGGTGACACCATTTTACCTAAGCAAAATATCGATTAATGATAACTCCTAGGTCAAACCGCTAATCATTCGCTTTGTAAAACATTCTCCAGCCTAGCACCCTGTTCCATTTCAATATCAGGAAGTGGCATTCTGAAAACAAAATTTCATTGAGAAATTGCATTTGGTGTAAGAGTGCATCTGCAAATAGAATTTTTTCAGTGCAGGTAACTTAACAGTAAATAGAAAATGTAGCTGTATGTAGCCTCATAGTCATTTATGTACAGCATTGGTAATATGAACATACTTCACAGTGCCAAAATATGAAGTACTTGAAGTTAAGGTTTTTTAAATGATTTAGTTTTCTCACCTATAATATATCATTATATTACGCAAAATCACACATGATATCACAATCTTTGATGCCACTGCAGACATAATGCAGGATGCGATCTCGACAGAGGCACCTCCAGCATCCCTTCAGCACTCCAAAAGTCCTTTCTATCATGGAACGAGCCCTGCAGTGAGCTCTTGTGTATTGGAATTCAGGTGTACCATCCTCAGCATGAGGCAAAGGTATAAGGAGCCATGGCTCCAAAGCATATCCAGAGTCCCCTATGATGTGAAAATGTTGCATGAGATTAGGAATATCATAGGTTAAATCTTCCTATTTACAAGTGTGGTTTTACCTAAAAGGTAATATCGACCCATCCCATTTTGGTGGGTCTCTCTCAAGGTAGCCTTCATGTTAGAGAAATTCCATATGAATTGGTCATGAACAGTGCCAGCATAAATTGCGACATTCATGGCCCTCATGTTGTCATAACATAACTGAAAACAATATATCCCATCATTCATCTTGTAATGGAAGATGTAACTAGGTGATACAGATATCATGCATATGTAAAAGTGTTAATTGCATTCATGAATGCCAATTATAACTGAAATAATTATAGTTCCTTATATTACTAACCATTTGCACATTTAAAGAGTAAAACCTTTTATGATTTTTATATGCATCTTCATGGGCAAGAGGAGTTACAACAGCAATATGTGTGCAATCAATTGCGCCCAGCACCCCAGGGAAACCAATTATTTGTCTGAATCTGAAAGATAAAATTATTAATTGACTTTCTAGAAATGCAAAATGCACATTTTTGAGAATGTTGTGAAGATTGAACTGATTTGCACCTCTGAGCAAGGAAGTCCCTTTCCTGATTATTTTGTGGGAAGATAACCCATTCCTGGAGAAGCCTCTCACACATCATAGTCGTCAACCTTATGCACTTACTGATGGTTGACTTATGCATAACAATGTATCTTGGCCAACTCCTCTCTGGTATCCCCCATCGGCCAAAAACCTCAATGAGACTAATATCTAACGATTGAAATTAATAAACAAAATATACAATCTATTTGGCATATACACATTTGTTTTTCATAGGGTCTACAACTGGATGACAATATAGCTGTTATACGATCTTTATTTAAAGCCATTAAAAACATTTGAAAATCTACTCATAAGTTATTTTCACCTCTTCCTTTTCCATTCACTGAATATGACGCCTTTGCAACTTTCCGCGAATAAAAATCATTGTACTCCAACTCTCTGTTGATTTTTATTATTTTTTATGTATCATGCCTCAAATTAAAGACGTAATAAATATGAGGAAATTATATAGCTCAAAGACAGCAAAGCAAAATATTCACCTGGGTTTAGTCATCTAATCTAGAATCCCGCCTTTTTTAAATGCAGGTACTATCATCGTGCGATACGTCACTCGGAAATACGTGACGAAATCTCCGTCCCTCACTTCAAAGGGATAATTAGCGTCCCTCAACCTCTTCCGTTCCACTCTCATCAACTCTCATTTTCTGAATTCCTTGCAAAAACTCTTCGTAGAGGATTATCGCTCTTCTTCACACCCCCAAGAGGCCATGCGTTCTGGGAGGGGAGTTTCGGCCCGCCCGTGGTGAGATAATGCGATGTAATTGCTACCAGCGAGCTGTCTCGTCGGCGACTCATTTTGTGGAATATTTCAACGGTATAGCGATTATAATTGACTATCGCTTCTGGACAAATAGTCGTTTGGTGACCGGCGTGACCGGTAATTTGTAATCAAGAGACTTTTAAAAATGCCTCGTCAACAGAACGTGCCAAGGAAGAGATGGCTAAAAATTATAGAATTCTTATTTACTGTAGTCTTAGTTTTATTTTAGGATATACACTCGGTGTATTGAAATATGACAAATGTTCAGATGTAAATGAGACGTTTATGGCTAACATTAATTTACACCGAGATTTTAGCACATTCATCGACAAAAGAAACAACATCGTGGAACAACGGTCACGAAAAGCCATATCCTCGTTTCTTGTGGTTGTGATCATGAGTTCTCCGTATAACATTCTGCAGAGAAATTCCATTAGAGAAACATGGGCTACGTATGACACAGAAGAGGCTCAACATATTTTTGTAATAGGTTCCAAAAATTTGAGTTCCGAGCAACGTGCATTCCTGGGTAAGAATATTTACACTGCGGATGATAAATTATGATGCCAATATTGAAATGGAATAATCGAATTTGAATAATTTTTCTCTACAGTTAAGGAGCATGAAAACCATAAGGACCTAGTCCTCTTAGAAGAAGCAGTGGACTCGTATGAAGGACTTACAACAAAACTTCTTCTTTCACTATCATGGTTGTCGAACGTGGCCGACTTCTCTTTTATGCTAAAATGTGACGATGATAGCTTTGTTCGTGTGCCTCTTATTTTGAAAGAGTTGAAGTACATGGTAAGGATGAGTTTCAGTAGTCGTATATATTGGGGCTATTTTAATGGGAAATCTGTTGTTCAACGCGAAGGTAAATGGGCAGAGCCCAACTGGAACATATGTGATTGCTATTTGCCTTACGCTTTTGGAGGAGGATATGTGCTCTCTAAAGAATTGGTCGACATGTTATCGGCTCAAGCTTCATACCTGGAGCTATATAAAAATGAAGACGTTGCTGTGGGAGCCTGGCTGGCCACAGTTAAAGGACTGGAAAGAAAACATGACATTCGGTTCGACACTGAATCTTTATCTCGTGGTTGCAAGGAAAATTATATAATTACACACAAAGTGTCTCCTTCGAAAATGAAGAGATTATTCACTTCCCTCAATTCAACGGGAAAATTGTGTCCTTCGGGAGAATATAGATGGTTTCACTCTTATGTTTACAATTGGAAAGTGTTGCCGTCACAGTGTTGTAAAAAGAGCAAATAATATATTTGCGCCGCGATCACTGTCTAGATTGGTTCAGTGTATTAAAAAAAACTTATAGGCTAAACTCCTTATACTGTGTCTTGACAACCGTGAGTGTTTTTCAGGTGATTGTCTGTTTTTGGTCAGGCTACCTGTTCATGAAGATAATTTTAATGGTTTAAGGGAGTGTGGTAACCGCGGTAAAGATATGAAAGTTTTGAAGGTCGAAATTTGTTCCCTCTCTGGCAAACAAATCTCAAGAGCTCGAAGATTGCATTAGAGATGGATCTGTTTTTTCAAGTTTTCAATGTTTGCGGTCATCTAAGCAGGTTTAGAAACGTCTTTTTTCTGTCAGAAAACAAATAGGGCCATGATACTTCCGCAAAGTTAAATCCTGCACTTGCACGTTACTGTTTAAGTGTTGCAAACCGAAAAACTTGATAAGCCTTATGAATGCAAGTAAAAATCGCTGTATACATAATAGGTCACCAAAAGAGCATGGAGGTAATTTTCAAATAATTAGCATGGAGGCACATTATATAATAATTAGCAAGCATGGAGGCACATTATATGCAAGTTTGGTTAAGTTGTTTGGCTTCGAATTACCTGTTATTGTTTCTATGAACTGCCTGGTTTTAACTCAATAAAAAATTAAAAGATTCATATTTATTTTATTTTACATATATTTTTTCAGCTCCACCATAGTCTATACTGGCTATGGTGTCATCAAAATTTGTACCGCTGTTACCTTCATGAAAAGAAAGTGTGCACAATGTACAAGAAATGTACAGCGAGTGTGTGTACACTTGAATATATACAACCTTTTAACACTTCTAGCACATCTTATGCACACTTTTTCAGTCAAATCAAATGTATACCTTGTTGCATTCTTGTCATTCACACTTCATTCCCCCCCTTCTTGCACACTTGTTGTCCAGCTCAGCTCTGTGTAAAAACTGCACACTCGTTTGACCCATTTTGCACATTAACTGCACACTTTTACACCACACACTTTGTCTACCAATTTTGAACACTATTCTCATGCTTTTTTTTTCAGAAGATGCTTTTTCCAGAAAGTTTTTTAAATTCCAGAACCCATTTATTTGGAAAATTTAAAGTTTATCCCCCCCCTAAACAGAGTTTAGGTAATATACCTGACTGCATGCATGTTTAACTTTTTTTCATGCTTTTACAATTCACTCTTAGTTGACCCTTTATGCACACACTTAAAAATTGCACATTTTGTTTACAATTTTTGCACATTTTTCGCATGTTTATGTGCATGAACTTACAGCAAACTTTCGGCACACCTCACACTTTAGGTGTTCCAAATTACACTGTCTTCATCTGTTACACTTCTTTCACACTCAATGCACATTTCCTGTAAACTTGGGCACTTCATGTACACTTCTGTGCACACTTTTCTCACACTATATTTTCACCAAGGTAGCAATTAATGTGGTTGTGTCATTTTTTGGAGCCTTTATTACTATAAGTGTTTACTTTATTTTTTATTAACTATACTAATAATCAGGTCAAGTCTATTTTATCACAACATGTATAATTACTTAAGTATACATTCTCTCTAATGAAAGTATATCAAAGGTTTTACATTTCAGCCTTTGATTATTATAGTTAACATTTTTTGTAAATTGTTTATCTAATAAGATTTTTAATTAACACTGATTTAAATGGAGAGATGAAAAATAGCGAGCAATAAAAGAAAATCTTTCTTTGAAATTCCCAAGCATTAAACTCTCATCGATATGCTGAATGAATTTCACAAAATATGCCTGAAACAACAGAAAAAAAGTATGCATATCAAAAACTGACAAATAATTTCAATACTTTGCTTCTTTGACTGGTTTCATAAAGAACTTAGAGCTCACAAGACTTAATTGGTAAAGAATATAATAAAAATCACTGAGGAGGCTGTCACTTTGTGGAATTTCCTATTGACAATAATAAATTATGTATGTTTAGCTTGGATTTATTTCCACAGAATTATTCAGCATGACCGGTTTCGATGGATTACCATCATCATCTGGTGAAAAAATCGTTGGATGAGCACGCTTTAATTGTCAGAGTGTGGATGGGATGGGAAGAGGGATTCTTGATGACTTCTTATGTTTTATCAATTCCTTACACCCATCCATACTCTTTACCCAAGAACTTGAAGTTAACCACTCATTAAACTTCCTAGACGTCACCATCAACATTTCAGACAACAAAATCCATTATTCAATATACTGGAACCCCTCATACACAGACACCTGCTTCCTCCAACCACCAACACTCATAAATTTGCAACCTTCCACTCTCTCCTATGCGGACTCATTAATATTCCTCTATCCAACATAATGTTCAACAAAGAATTAGAAATTATAAAACACCTTGCCATCAAGAATAGTTACACTACCCAACACATAGACAAGCTCGTGCATACAAAAAATTAGCTCTGAAACAGTTCTTTTCCCCTGCCCAACTTGAAGATCACCACCCATCTGGTGCTGACTCCCTTTCATCGGTCCCTTTACCTATAACATTTCTAATATTCTCCCCAAGAACCGCATCAAACCAACCTTTTACAACAGGAAAACTTTCTTTTGCCACAATACCGACCCAACAGAGAACCTTTCCCAATTAGGTGTTTACCGACTCAAATGCCTAAACTGTAATGTGGGACAAACTGGAAGCAATTTCAAGACTAGAATCAGTGAACACAAAAAGACCTTCTTATCCTGCTCCCACACTTCCCCCTTTTCGCTAAACACCACCTCACCATCAACCGCTCGGCAACATTCATCCCTGAAATCCTTCATGTTGAGAAAAAAGGCAAAAATTAGCCACCTTAGAGCAGTTGAAATCTTCTACCACAGTCTTGAGCCTGACCACTCTGTGGTCAATGAATATTTTATTCAAAACCAATCCCCACTACTACTGTCCACACTACAGCAAAACCAACCCCCCCTCCCTCTCAACGGTATCCCTCCCTCCTCCCCCCCATTTCTCCTTCCTTCCTCTCCCCCTCCATAGTCAAGCTCTTTCCAAATTTCCCTATCCATTCTGTCAATTAAAGTTTGCTCTTCCAATGGTTTTTTCACCAGGTGATGACAGTAATCTGTTGAAACTCGTCGTGCTGACTAATTCAGTGGAAATAAATCTAAGCAAAAGATATATATTTTATTATTGTCAAAGGATGTAATGGAGTTGAAAAGAGTTTAGTTTGTCCCTCTGCACTATTTATACTTTTTTATTTTAAGAGTGACTTTTTTTATCCTGTTTCCATTCTTTTGTCAACCAATGATACCAAATGATCACCTATGGACAAGAATTCACATTTATTATAAAATGAACATCTCAGGGTAATTTCTTTACCTTGGCCTTCAAAAGCAAAGTATTGTGTCTCAACAAGTTAGATTCAAATAAAAAAATATCCATTAAATATGAAGGAAAAAATATTCCACCCAAGACAACCAACACTAGATATAGAAAATTGATATATGTACCAGATACCAGCATTTCCAAGGAATGGAAGTGTAAAGACCTAATATTGTCTATGTACATATTATGTTGTCACTGTCACCTATTCAGGTAAAAATGAAGATACTTTTTCTTACTTGTAATTTAGCAATGAAAGGTGATAATCCCTGCTAAGTGTTTTTCCATGAATAGGACCTTCCTGGGTGGCCTGATCTGTATTCGGCTATGCTTTTGTATACTGTGTAATGAGTCATTCCTGGAGTGGAAACAAATGTATTTTATCTGTTGTCACATGAATGGTGACATAGAACTATATTGACTAACCCCTGTTGCCTTAACTCTTTTTATTGCCAATGTATCAAGCCACGGGGTATGTACTAAGAATGCATTGGGCCAACCTATCAGTTTTTATGCTAGCACCCTATCTTATCTGTGTGTGCCACATAGTTTCCATAGACCACCCTATATAGGTAGGGCTAAGAATAATTGACAACTTTACAATCAAATTCAGCTTTTCTAAGCTTTTTTTTAATATATTTAATTAAGCATTGTCTTTTTTGCTCTATACGTTCCCAATTGAGTACTGTAACTGTTGCTGTTACAGAAACGAAAGCCCTACCATAACCCAGCTATATTATATTAGTTTTATTGGTCACAGGAGCATTAGAAACACTACAGACCTTGTCATATATATACAGAGATATATGCTGGATTTCACATAATTAGGTCAATTGGTTTAATTTCAGAGCCTCATTGAGAGTGTACAGGGGATTTCAGTAAGCCGTTTACTCAATTTATTTTCAAACCTTGCTAGAGGTTCATTTTTTATTTCAAGAGGCAATTTGTTGAATAATTTTACACCCATTATATGATGCTGGTCCATTTTATTCTTGAGCCTACAGAAAGTCAGGTCAATGCAATGATTCTTCCTCAAAAAATTTCAATGGAAAATTTTCATTGAAAAAAGCAAATAGTAAACGTGAAACGCAGTTGCATATGCTGCTCCATCAAAGTGAATCAAGAGAAAACCGTTCCGAAAAAATCATGTTTTTCGAAGAATTTGATAAACCATATTATAACTGCTTTTAACAAGAGCATCATTCATTTTCTTCTAAAAGTTGAAATCGGATCATTTTTCATAAAAATTACCTTATATGAGCTATCACGTGGTTTTTCACGTGGCATTTTTACAGGAATCATAATGGGCAGTGCAGACAAAACTGTTTGGTGGCACTCGTGTTTAGCTGACAGTTCATCTGATGGTGTTATTTCGAAGAATATAAGGTATTACTTGAGCATCAGGTGAAAAAATTCATATGTTTATGTAACTGAAAAGTGTAAATGTTCTGAAAAAACTCACTAAACATGTAACTTTGAGTTTTTTAATAGTTCATTGGTACATGGGTTCATCTTTTAAAGGAGTGTATTAATTTTGTTTATATATTTTTCCATATATATCCTACGTTTTCGTAGAAAAGGGTTTCCTCTATTGTTTATGCATTGAAAAATGATCCTAGGGAAAACGTTCCCAGGGAAAATTCATTCAGAGGACTTTTTCCCACAGAGGTGTACTTTCTAGGGAAAATGGGGTTTCAATTTTCTGGAGAAGCATTGGGCCTATTCTAAGGAAAATGTGTGAGTAAAATCTATAGGGAAATTCCCATCAGGGAAAGTGAATTGTTGAATCTTTCTGACATTAGCGGCCTAGAGTGACAAACGATATCGGCACATTTTAAATCAGAGTGAACTTTATATATATTTTCACTATCGTGAACTTTAAACGGCCTAATTCATCAAAAGATAGTCCTACGCTACCTTGAGGTTTTCTCTCACTGATTTGAAAATTAAACTTTGCATCGAAATTTTCTTTATTTATTAACGACATTAAACAAATGAACTGAATTCACAAAACTGTATAGTACAGAAATTTTGCACAAAGGAAATTAAAAACCAAGATGTCTTTTGAATCCGTGTACGTCTTTTTCTTACTTCTGACACCATATAATGTAAGAATTGTAAAATATATGCAGTTGAGCAGAACCATCTTGTCATTTAATAACAGTCTCCTCCGGTATTGCCTAGTTCCAAAAGACTGAAGTAAGCTCTGATGCTTCCAAAACACCGTTTTTAAAAATTTTATTGATCTTCAATTACTTCATTCCACTCCTGTTACTTCAGTGATTTGGAATTACGATAAGTAATAAGCTACGTGATCAGTCTAAGAATCCTAAAGAACAATATTTCATGAGCCAGCAAAGGTAGATTATACGGTAGTTTAGATCAGGGTTAGGCAACCTTTTGCTGTGTGCCGACTTAAGGTTTCAAATCATTCCGAGTGCCAACAGCAAACGCATTTTTACACAAACCAAGGTCAATATACTTGATCTACAACATATGGTATTTTATATGCTAATATATAGTGATATACAATAATACGAAAAGTTGAAAACCACACTAAAAGAAATAATGTTATTTAAAGATTAAAAAAAAAAATAAAATTGATTCGTCAAACTTGGAGCTTCTGCGTGCCATTGGAAACGCAACCTACGGCACAC
>WURS02421313.1:0-16795 GCA_011762765.2 Rhinocypha anisoptera
AAGCCGGCGAAGCGTTAAGTTGTGAAGTCTTCCTGAGTTTTTTACCAGACAATTTTCTTAATTAAATTCGATCTTTGACTCAACCTGTCTTCTTTATTTACGAACCATTCAACAGTTCTAAACATATAATTTCCGACCAAACTTTCCATGTGGTGATGAGGTTGAAAGTTGGAAACCTTGGAAATTATTATTAAAAGAGAGGAAAAGGGTTACTATTTAATCATATCAACCCAAGATGATTAATAGCCTAAAAATTCTTACATTAACTAATGAGTTAGATGAATTTTTACAAATAACACATGGCAATTCATATATTCAATCACAATTTCTATAAGTCTAATGAATAGATCATTAAATCATTTCATGAGAGCCTTCACGAAACAATAGTATATAAGGTTTTCCAAAACATTGGCATATTTGGTAAAGTGTTTTTGGGAATTTTATCAACTAAGCTCTTTGAATTCATCATAAGGGCATGAAATCCTTCATTACTATATTAATCCAACCAAACTCACCTAAAGTGTTTAAAATATTACTTGAAAGAGAAAAACAATTCAGTGTAAACAGTCAGTGTTATTAAAAAGTCACCATTCCTATCATATGTGAAAACACGATTGAAAAATCCTAAAGGCTAGTGCTGACTAGGATGGAAGCACCAAGTAAGTCATAAATAAGTTAAGCGAATTCCTGTTCATATATGGTAAAAATCAAATTTGTATCAGACCAGGTAAGTTTCGGCAGGCAAAAGTTCACACGCGGAAAACGATTAATTAGTAGCAGATTGGTGCCAAGCTATCTTTCCCATAGAGCAAAAACTTTTCATCAAGAAAAGTTGTACATTTCCATTTGAACACTAATTTTTTTTTAAATATCAGCTATTCATGTAGGGTGCACTACATTTCAAATAAACGATCAAATATTAGAGGTCGGTTTTTAGTGTTTTATGAATTTTTGGCTAAAAAAACATATTGGTACTGTGCTAGCTTAATGGTTACTGTTGAAATATTACATAAAAGTTCTAAAAATAAACAATAACATATTCATTTTAAACATTATGACATCATGAAACATTTGGATAAGAATGAAGTGGTAAACACACAAGAAAATGAATTTTTATAGTAGTAACTCTTACTTTGCATTGCCCATATAAGAACCTCCCCATATCCCAGGGGCCATCAGTTACGATTGCATAATTGTGCGTCGTTCCGAGATTTTCCTTAAGCCATGCTTCGAAATTTTTTAAAACGGTTGGAAATTCATCGGCTGAATCAACTTGTTCCTGTTATAGGTAATAAAAATACGGTAATAAATATATTAAACAGTGGCTGATACCTGCTATAATAATTTTTATTCCATCAAGTCACCTGGGAAATTCCAGTGAGTGCGGTGCAAAACTCTGACAAAATCGGATTTATTGTTGGCCGGCAAAACGCTTGAAAGTGACTTATGATCTCCTTCCTTTCAGTGCTTACTAAAACTGCTGGGAATTCTATAATTTCATGCCTGAAGAAGAGCATGTCATTTATTAAGACACAATTTTCACAAACAACTGGAACTCAGTTGCTGAGGGTTGATAAGTTTTATACGTGCTAGTGCACGTTATTGTGTTCGGTAACTTACGGGTAATTGGGTGTATTCACTTCCTCGCAAGTTGCCTCAAAGTCCACTATAACATAGTACGGTAGTATTTCAACCTTCAGAGGTATACCTGCTTCTTCCAATTTCTTTCTTTTATAGTGATTCCTTAATCGTTTAGACAACACAGTATAGTTACCCGCGACACTTAAATCATAGCATTTTAGTGTGTCAATCAAAGTGGTTTTTCTCATCAATTTAATAGAACAATTGATTACCGCCAGTTCTTTATACACCGGGTGTCTCATTGAGGACTGATCGTTCCCACCAAAAATGCCACTCGTTTCGCCCTGCAATGAAGAAACACATCTAAGAAAAATACCTTTCAACAAGTTTCAGCTCACTATATCAAGAATGAGCCATGATCCAACCTCTTGATAATTTTGCCATTCCATCACGGCAACGGTTAGCTAATTTACATAGTGTTTAACATCAAGTAATTATCATCCTTCCTTGTAAATCCCACGTCTTTATCATTTACGAAAAACTTGACAAGAATTGTATACGCCTTTTCTATGTGGTACTAAGCCATCGGTTACAACTGACATCTGAAAAGAAACAAACAGGCTAGCCAACCGTTCGGAAATACTTATATAAATATCTGAAGAGAGTTTTCTGCTTTATTTTACACTCTATAAGTTTCCGTTTTTGTAAAACGAATTACTCAACTCTTTTTTTATATGAGAAAATCATAACCTAGACATTTAGCTTTCATTATGTGGACTTATTATAAAAGATAAAATAGTTTAATACATTAAATACAAAAATAATTTAAAATTATTACATAAATATTTATTTGTAGTGAGAGAATTATACCGAAACACAATCACAATTTTGAATGGTGTTGGATATGACTAATAAATTTTTCATACTGACGTTGCCTTCCATAGAGGAAAATATTTGTTTCTGTTTTACTGTGTTTTACACTGAGCGAATTCGATATTTTGCAGTTATATCGTATTAATTACTCCATGTAAAATGTCCAGTTTCCACTTACATCCCTCGGGATTTCCCCGGGGACCACTTCAAAATGGTATTGGGCGTTACATTTGCCAGCTGCAAAGAATTACAATTAAATTCTGTAAAAATAACGGGGCCAGTCTTGGAATTAGGTATGCAACTATAGCCATACTATACCTATTTTGTTACACCCTTGTATTTGTTTTGCTCTTTTAAATATCGTGTAAAAATATTCCCATTGTAGTTGTTTAGGAGGGGATCACGGTTTGAATTTAAGTGCAGACGAAGCTCTTAAGTTTAACCATCGTGGGAGTAATTCCTTAAAAATGAATAATAATGCATTATAATTGTTTTTATTCTCTTAGGAAATTTTTGGAAAATAGCCTTTTAGATTACGCAAAAAATTATCCAGGAGTGGTGGTGTATGTTAAACCACGTCGTCATAGATCGCCTGTTCTGTCAGCAGAATATTGTATGTGCATAATTGTAAGTTTCTTTGAGTTTTTAGCTGCTATTTTGTGTATTTTTTCTTATCGCGGTCTCAATATGTCTTACTAGTAAATGGTGAGAGGCAGTATGTAAGTTGCCACAACTTCACAGAAGAAGAGGTTATGAAATGGATGGATATCCTCAGGACCCAGCAAGGGGGTTTGACTGTTAGATACAAAAAGACTTGGCAGACAACTAACCCCTCAATTCAAGGCGTGTGGACACCCATGACCAACCGGCCACCGCATCTCAACGTAGCAAAATTCCCAAATGTACGATTACTCTATACTTTTGTAATTTTTAACTACGTTTTAGTATTTACGTATATTCAATATTTTATTCGACAGGAGGAATTGTCATCTCCATTAAATGTGAAACAGACAGCAACTCAAAAAATTATTGAAATATATAAGGAGCAACAACAGTTACAACAAGAAAATCCAGAACCAGATGAGGAAGAACGCTTAAAGAAATGATTTCAGGTGCCAAATCACTTAAGAATGTTTCGTAACTTTTGTTCATGTTGTATTCATTTAGTTGTTATAGCAATTTAAGTTGAAAATAAATAATAACATGAATTTCATCATGTGGTGCTATCACTACTACCATGTATTTTCTCAATTCCATTCTTATGTTTTTCTGGCAAAAATCAATTTTCTACCCTTTTCTGATATTTATAAGGCAAATGCATAATGAACGTTTGACTAATTTCATTTGGGCAACAATGATTTCAACTAATTAGAAAGTCGACTGAATTCGTCAATCAAATAGAAGATAGCATTAAAAATAGGAGTCATTACTTTCAGGTCGGTCATTTGTGCTAGATTGAATTACTTGTGAAAAACGAGCAATTTTTGCTTAGACCATTTAGTTTAGCCCTTTTTGTCTTCAATTTTACACTATCTTTATACATCAAAACCAGAGAATGTCATATCAGCAGCACTTCCTATAACCCCAACTGGTCACTTGCGAAAGGTATAGTGCAGAACAACAGGTTTTGAGGTTTATAATCGATTCAAGGCATTACATTTTTCAATGCTTTCATGCATTTATTTTGATATCCAGGTCATATCTGAGAAACTTTTAACTTCTATCAATTCAAACTATTCTAAATAACTACGCTTTAGCATTCTAGAAGAGCTCCAAATGCTCAGTGCAATCTCATGTGAAATAGATTTTCCTATTCGTGTGGAAAATGAAGCCTGAGTTATTTCATGCCATTATAACTATTAACCCATTAAGGAATATTAAGCACACCTATTTGAAGGATAGATTTAATACACATAACATGAATAATTAATTGTTGTCGAAAACATATTCTTTGGTTGTGGAACATTACCTACTGAAGACTCACTTGGAAATTCACCAATTTGACGTACCACTTAATCTGACATAAATTTATGTACGATTGATGTGTGTATAGTAAATACTTATTTTGGGTTCTTTATCTGCATGGAATTTAGGGCTACTCCTCTTTTGCCTTTCTACCATGCTAGTGCTCATAACATTAATTGCACTATAACATTCACAAAAAGTTGTATCGATGTGAGGAAATATGTTTACTGTATTTTGAAAATAATTTAATTTCTGGACTTTCTTCATACACAGATATGCTGCTTCCTTTGACTCACTTAATATCTTGTAGAATTGCATATTTACTAAAGCCAGGTGCTTAAGAGAGAGCAGGTACATAATTAGAAGTCTATGATGATACATATTTTTAAATTCAGAAACACTTTCAATTGCTTTAAACTGATGATAGTGGTAGGTGTTAAAATTGTAAGGTTTATTTGAAATAAAAACACTAGGTTTAATTCCACAGAAATAAATTGAATACCTCTACCGGTTTCAACCTTTACAGGTCATTTTCAAGAGAAAAAATAATAGGATTGGCTTGAATATGCATAAGAGACGGAAAATGTATATTCAAGCCAATCTTGTATTACTCTGAGGAATTTCTGAGGAATTAAACCTAGTGTTTTTATTTTGAACATTTCGAGATTCCACTAAGTGACCTCACCAACAATTGAGTTTAGAAGGTCTATTTCACATGAATGACTGATGGATTCAACGATATTTTCACTACATATGTAATGTTCTTATTGATTTTGGTTTGTCATTTCATATGGCTGATTCTCCATTAGTATGAATCAAATTTCAGGAAGCAGTAATTAGAATGGTTTAATCACAACCAGGTTTTATTACCGAGTAAAATTATTAAGTGGCAACATATACATTGAGTTCCACAAAGTTTAGCTTGAAAGTTTCTTTTATGAAACAGAAGTTGTTGAAAGTTTGGCAGATATTGTGAATTTTAAAGATCAATCTGTCCATATGTACCCTGAAGCTGTACCTGCAGGGTCAATGACAATTGTTCATGGTATGGTCATTTATGTTATACTAATTCAAAGGTAATAGATTAGAAGTAATCAATAGTTTCTCAGTGAGGTGTAACAGAATTATTTTCTTTGGAATGGCCATCTTAGTGTTGGTGTCATTAAAAATCACTTCATATAAGTAGCAAGGAATCATGAGTTATTTTCCCTTAAAAAAATTGAGTATGTTGATAGAATAATACATCCTGGTAATGGTAGGACTCACCTATGTATCATGCCTGGTGGTGGGGTGAGGGTTTTGTGATAGTCATCGTGACATAAAATCCTTTTACATTTAACTTGCAAGTACTCTTACCATTATCTTCCCTTTCTTTGCTGGAATAATCAATACTTCACTGTGTCAAAATTCCTGAGATAGTGACATGCTTTCTTTAGTTTATGTATTTGAAAACTTAGGTAGGTACTTGGCATGAATTTTCTGTTGAAGGATGGTAAACCTGACCTAATGCTGAAGTAAATAACTGACAAAGAAAATTATAATTTCATTTCATAGTTATTGAATTTATTAATACACATTTTGAGCAATTTTATTCTAAATCAGCACAGTGATTTTCTGTGACTCAACCCTCATGGGTGAGTGTTGATGCATAAGATATTAAAAAGGCACATTGATGCCATTTATTTGCACTCAGTTCAAGAAATATTAGGAATCCCACTAATTCATACAACCAAGATATCTATGGGTCTCCTCCTAACATAAATGCATGTTGATAAAACTTTCCTCCCCATATCTTTTATGGTATTTTGTAACCAAATATAGAGGATGGAATCCCTAAACTACTTTGATCATGATTATAGTCGTTATTCAGTGATTATATTCATAAGTATTGTGAGAGATCATTTTCCCACTAAAGGTGATTGGAATTATAATATAGATGGATTATTATTCCCCGGTAATATATGTAAAGAGAGTCCATGGAATACATGTTGTAGTCAAGTCAAATTTTTAATTTTATATTGATGCAGGAAAATATGTACATAAAATATAAATCTGGCTGGCTTTGAATATACTTCACGCCAAATTCAAGATTTTAATTTTGCTTTTTAATGGAATCATTAAAAATTTTATGTTTCTTGAAATGGAATACCGGACTCTCTGCCATTTATCACATGTGGGACATCCTATATTACTCAGTTATAAATGGATCTAAATAATGTCTACCTCTGGATTACATTTTCTGTCATGGCAGAATGCTCTGTACACAAAAGAGGCAATCATGGCTACAAAGTGCACAGAGAGAATGCAAACGGGTGTGGACCAATTGAGAAGAGGATGGGTCTCCTCACTTGGAAGGAACTTCCAAGACAAGATTAGGAGAAGGATATCTGACAGGAAAAGTGCATTTTCCATTGTCCTATATTCCCAAGGAAAAACCATATAGCTTGGGCTCCTGCCCATCAAAGAGAGGGCATTTTTTACAGGATTTTTTTTGAAATGATACCGTGGGTAAGACATTGATCGGATAAACAGATACATTCCCCATATTGAATGGGGAAGTTGGCATATACAATAGATCCACAAAGGCTGACTAGCTGCAACAATACTCATGGCTACTGCATGGGCACCTGGAATGGTAGAAAAAATAAATATATTTGGAGTGCAGGAACAGAAAGAAATGGAATTAGGATTATTAAGACATAAATTACTTACTTTTTATGGTCACAATAATTACTTAATTATAATTATTTATATTTCTGGTATAATGTTAAAATTTTTGTCCCTTCACATCAGGAATGTATCAATTAATCTTCAGTAGAAAAGAATCTCTAAGTTCTGTCATTGGTGCCTTTGTGCAGAAGTGAATGATTCAAAAATATTTTTTGATTGCCTAGTAAAATGAAAGGAGCAGAAATACAGGGAAATAAATGGATAAAATAGAACTGGAAAACATTTTGCTGGATATTTTTAGATAATTAACAGAGAAAGAAAACAATATTTTTTATTTTGTCTGAAATAGCATGTCAGTTGAATATTTTATTAGCTTAAGAGTAAAATAGATAAAGACACATTTGCCATAATCTACTTCATCATTTTGAGTTCTTTAAGGTCAATAAAAATACAGTGAAAATAATAGAGTCATTGTTCCCTAATGACTCACATTAATTACTATGGAACACTCTTCTGTTAATACATACATACTATTTCAAAAGCATTATTTTATGTACTTAATAAGTGGTATGAATTTACAATAAAATTCCATTCTCTATAACATATACTTTCTTTTATCTGTGATTAACCAGATCACAGCATAGTTTTGAAGAGTTGGTGAGAGTTTATTTTTCCAGATAATTCGATCAATATCCTGTAAACTATGTGCACAAGTAATGCATGCTGAAATTTTTTTCACAAAAGGTAATAGGAGTGTTATGGATTCTCTATGCTCTAGATTACTTCTGGCACAGCAAAAATTCTCGTCACTTAATTTTCCCACCATAAACTTGAGTGATTCTCTTTTCTTCTACTTTTCTCTAAGAGAGAAAGGGGGGATCATCAGTTCTTAATGTTCTGATATTTTCCACTATCAGTTTCAGATCTTGTTTGTATATGGTTATATGCTGTGGGAAGAAAAGCTGTTAATTTTAATTTCTCAATTTTGGCAGTTACTGATGTAACATATTTAGGAACATCACTTTAGCTTCTATCATGGGGACAGATGATTTCATGAATAGAAGACCTAAGAGAAGTGTGGTGCCAATAAACAGAAAAATGAAGCAATTGTATATAGTCTCATTTCTTTCCTGGGTTTTGTTCGAAAGTTTTATAAAAATATGCATTTACCATGGAAGGAGTCACAAGCCAGCTCATACACTTCACTTTTCAATCTTTTCTTTGGGGTTGAGTAACAATTTTGAGGATTTTTTATGGGATGTATACATTCCTAGACCAGAGTCAACATGTATCTAAGGTGTTTTGGAAAAAGAGATGATATGCCCATCTGCAAAAACTAAACAGCTCATCTGCAAAAAATTTCATGAGCCGATATAATGGCTTGGTTTTTTGTTCAATAAATAATTATTTCCTAAATAATTTTTCCTAATAATTTCCTAACCTAATAGCCTCGGTGGTGGCAGGGTAACATCCTCGTCTGCCAACCTGGAGGTCACAGATTTGAATCCAGACTAGGTGAATTTTTCTCCACCTAGGGCATGGATGTGTGTATTTCATCATTGAAGTCATATAAGCACCTCCTGACGAACCTGTGGCTCAGGACTTAAAATGGTTTCAAGAATGACAATGTCTGAACATGAAAAAAAATAAATTGTTTAGGAGTGAAGTAAAATCTAAATAAAATATTTTACTCATGTGTAGGTGTTTGGAGTGTATATAAAAATGACATTAAAAATTCATATTAATATGTATATGTTCTATATATTTGAATGTGAAAATTCACAAATACCTTGAAAAAGTCCTGGGATTTTGTACATATACCAGGTGAATGACACTGGCTCTAAAAGGGTTAACACAACATTAAGCTAGCCTGCAAGCAGCCTTCCACACCATAGAAGGATGTTAGTTGAAAAACTGGCATTTCTTGTCCACAATATAAGACCGATCATCAGATTCCATTTATGCAAGACACTCTGTTCTACCACTCACACTTCCTTCCCACATTATGTCCTAACCTAATTTCTCGGGTGTGTTCCTCCACCTTGTCTCTCATACACCCTATGTCACCCATCTGAATGTATTGCTTGCCATCCAAATTCTTCTGCTACATTGCTCTCAATTCACCCTCTTTCATATATACTCAATAAGCAAAAATAATAAAGTTCACTTGTTCACAGCAATGAAAGATGTGTGGTGGTGGTGGAAGGCAAAGATGGGAATGAGGTCAGAGAATACGGTTTACATATAAGAAATTAGGTACATCTTTGAGAAGAAAATGCTAGAGTTTTGTAAGAGAACAGGTTCAGTGATCATCATGTTCAAATATCCAAATGGATATAAATATACATGGTTCATATAAATAATATCAGGAACAATTTTTTCCTGACGTGACTCTATTAGGCAGTTGCTGGCTCAGTGGTGGAGGGTCTGATCTTGACATGTGCCAAGCGTCAATCACCTGCAAGCATTTATTCAGGCTAGATCGTATTTTTAGTGGACCCCTGTTGAGTGGCTTAGTCAAGCACAAAATGTAGTGAACAATTGAAGAGTGGTACGCCATCAAATTTTTTGTTGGACTGTGGAAATCGCATATGGAGACATTGGGCATGATTCGCCAAGTGTTCAAGGATATGAGCATGTCACAAACTGCAATTTTTCAGTGACACAAGCTATTCAAAGATGGCCAAGGGAGTGTGGAGAACAAGCCCCGTGCTGAATGGCTGTCAATGTCAAGAACTGATGACAACATTCAACTTGTGTATGAAGTGTTGAATTTAGACCATTGGGTAAGTGTGTACATGATTACAGATCATATTGGCATTGATAAGATGACAGTGCACACCATTATTACTGAAAATTAGGTGATTCGAAAGATCTGCACTAAACCTGTCCTGAAGGTCTTCACAGATAACCAAAAGCAGAGTCGAGTGTCTGCTTGCGAAGACCTTCTGCAATGCCTTGAAGAAGACCATGACTTTTTGGACAACATAATTATAGAAGCCAAAATCACATTATTATTTCCTTTTCACAAAAGTGAAATTCTCTCGCAAAGGACACCACCATGGGACCCTAAGTGCTATCAAAGAAGCTTGCACGCGTACCTTTGAGGACCTTCCAGTATCCACCTACCAGGGAGCCCTTGAGTTGTGGAAAAGCCACTGGCAAAAGTGTGACGACACTCAAGGGATATACTTTGAAGAATTTTGAGGCACTGTAGCAATATCTGTTCTAAACCTATTTTTCCAAAACTTTTTCCTATACTTTTTATACAAACTTTATACATGGAAAATGATAAAATTAGGCATATTAATAAGAAGATTTATAAGAGGATGAAGGAGTTGGAAGACAAATGTGAAGTACATAGTTGAGAACTGCATAAACTCAGGAATTCTAGACAGATAGTGTATGTATAAAATAAATACACGGCATGTTTATAGGCATTTTGAAAAATGAAAGGTAAGTGTAGTGAGCATTAAAATAGAATTATTATTTTAAGTGCTAGGTGAAAGATGGATGGCATGGCTCATAAATTGTGTTTAAGAGGATGGTGTCTGGCCAGAAGTCTTCATTACATTGAAACTAATTCTCATTTTGAAAAAGACAAATTACACTATATTTGAGGATTATAGGACTCCACATTTGGCAAAGTATAACATAGCCAAGGTCATATTGAGAATCATAATAACAAGTTTAGGGAACAGGAGAAATGAATTCCTAATTCAGAATCTTTTTTCCTTACTACATGTGCCTCTTTTTAGGAAAAAAAGAGGCACATGTAGTAAGGAAAAAAGAAAACAGAAAGGAAGGTAGGTATAGCAAGGTTGCTTTCTCATAGTTCTTCCTGCGTCGTTCTACATAGTAGTGTAGGGAAAGTTAATGGAAGGACAAAAATATGGATGTTGACTAAATGGATAGGTGACTTATATGACACCTATAGGAGCCAGACAACATCCAGCTAATGGGTGGTTAGTCAAGATGGAGAGTGTAAGACAGGGCTGTTTGTTATTGCCTCTTGCTATTTCTGCATGTGCTGCAATAGTAAGAGGAATGGGAAAGGCTGGAGACATGAGCGAAAGTTGGTGGAATAATAATTAATTTACTGAGGTTTGTGCATTTTCCATCTATGGTTAATTGTTCTAACTGTACTTACCCCAGTGGAAGTGGCTATACAAGTGTGCCAAATGGCTACACAACCTGTATGGCCAGTCGCACAGACTGTGTAGTCATTAGGCACACTTGTGTAGGCAGAACCTTTAGGGTAGTAATTACAGGCACAGTAGGTGACTGATGGAATTCGAATGAGATTCATAAAGAACTCAATGATAGTAGCAGTGAAAGCACAAGGAGAGTGTACACTGGCTTATGTAGTTAGAATTAGAATAAATTGCAAAATGGAAGTAATGCCCTTCCTAAAAAAATTGCTAAGTTTTAACATCAAAAGAGGAAGAGTAGGCTGAACTACTGGTTTTTAATGGGAACTAAGAAATAAAATTCACTGGTGGACTTCCATAATGAAACAATATATAAATTATAACTTTTTATATTTCTACAAAGTAGGTTCTATAGCCAATATAAAATGATTTTAAAGACTCCTACATTGATATTTTGGTCAAATAGGTACCAAAAAGTTCACATGACCATTAACAGGGAGAAAAGTGGATAAAAGGGCTTTGAATGGAAGAGCTCAGTGATAATAATCAATGTACTAAACAAACGTTATTTATTTGTTCATTGTTAGTTCTGCTTTGAACTTACCTCGGATCAAAAAAATGCAGATACATTCCAAAATTCTGGCCTGCAGTCCCAATGAGTTAGTCCAGTCCTTGAAGAAATGGACTCTATAGTGGTCTTTATGAGTTGCTGTTGTCAAGGTGACCATAGATGTGACGATTGATGCCATCATAGGAAGATCTAAAAATAACAATCATTATAGCAGAAAATGCTATAAATTTCAATTACAAATAATATGGGTTTTGAAAATCACATAGTTAAACTTTTCCAATTCAAATACTGTGAACTACATTGCCAATGCTGACAAGGTCATTATAAGGGTTTTATACAGTTATATTATATGATATATATTCTTCATATATATTATCGTATGTGTAGTTTATAAAGTAATCCATGTGATCCAATTCTTCATATTCTTTTTCTATAGCATTTTTTAAAATTTAAGCCAATTACTTAAGAATATATTCCTATAGGAATATCTTTTTAAGTAAGTATCTTATAAGATTAAGTTTTCTTAAATTACTCTCAGAAATTAAAAACCATGCAAAGTGGAAACGATGACCTCACATTTACACAAAAAATTATATGGATAACGAATTATATCATATATTCAAAGAATGGTGTATCATTATGTCTTATCAGCATACCTACAGCTGTAAATGGAGCTTAGTATAGGCCTGAACAGAAAACTCTCCAAGGCCATATCGATGGCAAAAATCTACATTTCAAAGCAACAGACTGTATACCCCACCATGATAATGCACGGCCATACATTGTAAATGTTGTTGTTGAATATCAACAAAAATCAATGTGAATCAATGTGTTTTTCATCCTCTCTCTGGCCATGCTACTTTTTCATGTTCTATAGGTCGAAGAAAATTATTGTGGAAAGATTCTCATCATCAGTAGCAGCTGTAGATGAACTGGGCATGTTTCTAATTGCAATTTCTGTCACTGATGAAATGAAGTCAAATCAATGAACATTGCCCCGCAAATACACAATACATTAAGCTATAGTTATAGCAGTATATATTGGTACTGTTATGGCATATATAATTTTATGGCAGGGATACATAATAAAATTATATAATTTTTGTTATATTGCTAAAATAACTTAATATACTTAACTTACGTATAAAGAAAATACATAAAAGTGTATATAGTTTTGAAATGAATTATGTGAATTCATGATCACTCTTAATTAAAGAGTGAACCTCGTACTTTTTGCAAAACTGGGATGGAATTGTATCTACAATACAATAATTACAGTAGTAGTAGTTTTGTTTATATGGTGCGTCGATGGCTATAGTCATTTAACTCCTCTTTAAATCTTAGAAAAAAAACCTATTGGACAAACACAACAGCCATGCCCTAGGCGGAACTCTTAACCGCGACCTTTACACTCTTCTTTAAATCTTAGAAAAAAAACCTATTGGACAAACACAACAGCCATGCCCTAGGCGGAACTCTTAACCGCCACCTTTACGGCCCACCCTTCCCAGGGCTATCTTCCCTGGGAGTGCGTAACTGCATTTTCCACACCACTTCCAAAAAAAAATAAAATAAAGTACCCCACGAGCACACTACCGCCAGGATAATCCGGCCGGAGCAATGCCTAATTACAATTTTCCAAAATATTTTACATAACCAAATAGATACGAGTATTTTTAGTCTCAAAATGCCAAAAAAAAGTCGAATATTACTTTCAAAACTTGCTATAATTATTTATCATTATATTTTTCTTTATTTATTTGATACCGTTGAAATCAATAGATTAATTGAATGATGGTTTTTTAAAAAATAACTCTTATATTTCCACAAAAGATTTCCAGTGAACTTTGTTAATAGATTAATTAATCGATATATTAATTAATCGATAATAGGCAAACCATTATAAGCACTATTCTTCAAAAACCTTTTTAATATGACGCACGTTTCAGCTACATACGTAAGTGCCAGCTGATCTCCTTCTTTGGTGAGAACCGTTTGCCCGCCACCTTTCATTGGGTGTTTTTTAAAGTTTGTCGTTGAAAGTTGACTCGTCTACTGCAAATTTCTTGCATGCAGTCCGAAGTGTCATCCTTCAACATTCTACAGCCTCAACACCTTTCTCAATGGCACACTCATTGCTTCTTCGCGACTGTCGGTCTCCAACGACCCTTGCGTTCGTTCTCACCATCCCTCGGCGGAACTACACAGAGGCACATAAAATGTTCTAATTTTTAGAATATTGGAAGGATCTCAATGAAACTTTCCATATGTAATGAGAGATACTGCAGTTTATAAGGGAAAGTAAACCCGTCAATTTTAAACTTATTTACCGAAAATCACAGTAGTTTCTTTTCGGCAGTGCGAAATTTCAACAAACCGCAAACTTATCGGATTCACTATGACACGAAGCATCAGATCCATCGCTTCTACTGGTAATATGCTATATTGTATCTTTGCTTGTTTGGGAGACATGATTAAATTGTTTAAAAATAAGAACTTTTGGAGAAAACAATATAATTGACCCCGGTCGCCATTGTCCAATCTCGCCCCATCGTACGGTACTCAGCGGTGTAATCATCAGGTACTGTGGAGTTATTTAAATGAAAAAGAGCGAACATTTTTTATTCACTATGGATTCATTCCGCTATATACCTAAGCCTGAAATGATAAAACCTAAAATTTAATCAGTTGAAACTGCTCATTGCATACCATGCTCGTGGTCTAATTCGCACGACTCCGCGCAAGGAAGCATTGTAGTCCTCGGATAAATAAATGAGTCATAGTGAATCAGATATCTCAATCCGAAAATCAGCATACATCTGGTGTTTTACTAAGTTCACCGAAAATCATGAATAGAAATAAAATGAAAGAAATGTGAACAAGCATATTCCCAGTCCTCAATAAAAAGTATTCTCAATTCTTGAATGGGTTTCCCATAATGGAAATACTAATATAATTTCTATTGACATTCTAATGATAAAAAACTTGTCTTATATACGTAAATCTAGATTCTTAAACTGGTATGTTAGATAAAGATTTACTCCAATTTATATGTAATTTATAGATCTGTTTTGGTGCTGCTCTAAAAGCTTTTCCTTCCAAAATTAAATCAAAGCGATGATTAAACTACCTGACACAATTCCAAGAAAATCTATTTTTGAATTAATGTTATTATTTTTTTAAATTTAATGATATCTTGTATTTATACAATGAAATGAGCGGTATTTGTCAGAACCGTCATAATCACCTTTCTAACTATAAATAACAATTTCAACCTTTTTTCTAACGTTTCATCCGTGGCAGGGAAATATACACATAAACGATTAAACAGTTACTATACCCAAGCATATGATACATTATAATCTTTTGCTATAGTTTACTAAAACTCCATAACATATCTATTTATTTATATTACAAGCAGCACAAAGGTTGTATGAACAACAAAGATACAATGGCTGTATAAATACAATAAATAAAACAATAAAAATAATATAGATAATCAACAAAAATTATGCAAGAGAAAAAAAAAACATTAAAAATGAAACACAGATAAGATGGAGGATTAAGTGAAATCAAGGGAGTGTACTGGGGGAGGGTGAGCTCCTAATAAGGAGGTTACATTTAAGGAAGGAGTTGAAAACGGTTTGCGAGAAGGATAGATCCAAGGAGGGAAACAGAGTGACAAGGGAATTGAATGCTGTAGGGAATCGGTGGAATAGTGATCGCTGGGCAATGGAAAGGCGGAATATAGGAGTTTACACATTTGGAAGAGGAATTCACACAGTTGTGTTGAAACTTTGTCTTCAAAGTCTCGAAAAAGGGTTAAAATCACTGATTCCTGAGTATTAGCAGTGTATGGATTAAGTAGAGTAATCTAAATCTCAAACCTGGGTGAAATGCTCTTTGATCATTGAGTCTAATTTTTCTTTAATACTCAATCTCAATAGGTAAAAATATCAAAAATAGATGGTGCAGTTCGATCAGAATCATTACAGGACAAACTAAAACTCATTTACATGTGCGGAACAACGATTTTTTTCGGTCCGCCGCTTCTCTTTCACGGGATGAAATCCCTCCCCCATGCTCACCTTCCCTCACCGGTATCCTTTTCTCCATCATCAGGGACGCCAACTGCGAACGGATCTGGAACGGTGCCTGATTCACCACTTCCAGGTAGTCGTGAGGAACAAGGTTCAGATTAGTCGTCAGCATCTTCTCCAAGTACATACGTTGGATCTTCCTCGAGTCCCCGCTCCAGGAAACTCCAGATTTCTCCAAGCCCTTCCAGGCCCTCTCGTGCGCGTAGTAGCCCCTCAGTTCCGCCAGAGAGAGGTTGGTGTACCTCTTTCTCGATTTCATTGCGTAGATGAAGCATTGCCATAGGCTGCGGAAGTAATGGAATAAGGGATTACTCAAGAGGACAAGTGCCTTTTTTAGATTCATATGGTGGGTTCTCAGACCATTAGATGATTTATTTTAAAATGCTATGCAAATCTTAAAGGGGCAACGTTGTTCGCATGATGGAAACATGAAAGTTTCTGAAGTGGTTCCAAAATCGCTATCTTAATCGAACGAAAGGAAGGATATTTGTCTTGAGGCATTATTATTTTTCATTTGGTCCTCAGGGGAGTGCATAGAACCATTTTTTTAGCAATAAGAGTCTCTTTTCTCTGACTCTTGGAGGAACTGAATCATTGAATATTTGGTCTATCTGTATAACTTATAACATTATCCTGTAGTACCTTCTTCTTTCATTGCTGCTGGCCATCTAGATAAACAGTAAGTTAGGTACAAATATATCAGGGGTAGATCAGATAAATATATCAGTATCAAGGGTAGATTAGCTCAGGCTAAGAAGGCATTCATGGCGAAGAGGCAACTACTAAGTTCAAGAAATATATCACTCGAAACAAGGAAGCAATATGTGAAAACATTCGTATGAAGCATGGCACTCTATGGATCAGAGACATGGACCATTGGAAAA
>WURS02421333.1:0-16794 GCA_011762765.2 Rhinocypha anisoptera
CAAACTTCCATTCATATCAAACCCACTAATAAACAACACTACAACAACCCACCACCTTCCCTTTCCTCATCTCCTCCTTCCTCCCCCGCCCCCTCCCCTTTCCCGCCCCGGCCATCCCCTCCGGCTTCACTTCCCAGGCCCTCTCCCCTCCCTGTGGTACACCTTTCGAATCCGGCTCCGTGGCGGAGGACATAATGCTCTATAGAAACCACCCCTCTTCCATGCAGACCTACGGCGAAAATTTCTCCTTGGTATACGAGTGGGTCCCAGGAAACCTACTTTATGCATCAAGCCGGTGAACCGCAGCTGGTTTTGTTCCTGGGCTCCCCCAGCCACCCAAAGGGCCGCCGTGTCGTCCCTTTTCTGGGGGACGACACGAGGAAGAGGGAAGGGGGAGGCATTTGAGAGAATATTTTGTCCTCGTGATGAGTGGAGACGCTCTCCTGGACTTGATTCGGCAGAGATTTTTAGTTGACATAATTATTTAACTTCGCATTATTAACATTAATGTTGTAAAAGTTGAAAAATACGCTGCCCTTTCCATATTAAAACTTTTTAATGTGTGATCGGTTTCATTACATAATTAACATAAACATAAAAACAGTGTATTATTGTTCTAATTAAGTTAACTTGGTAAAATGCACTTTTTCACTCAATAATTTCTTTTACTAGTGCCACCCGGGTTTCGACTGTTCATCGCTATCATCAGGAATAGCTACCGTACAGGTACAGCTGTAGTTTTACCTGATGATATCTGTGTACCATCGAAACCCGGGTCGTACTAGTTAAAGAAATTATTAAGTGGAAAAGTGTATTATAACGATTTATTTCAATTATGACAAACTTCCACAACAGTACGCCTGAATCCTTCAATTTTATTATTTTTTTAACCATTTTGTTCTGAAAGTCACTATAGGACTTTCTCTTTCGGGACCCGTTCTCTTTCAACGGTGTCTTGTACGTGTTAAGCTTGTGTCTGTGGCGAGGCTTCCTCCATTATCTCACTTGGCGTGCTCTCTCATTTCATTTCTTTATTCTCTCATGATTTTATTTCTAAAATGTAGATTCATAATCAAAATACTTAAATCATTCTTCAATTAAATGTTTCCCTTTTACGTCTAATGCGAACCAAATTTTTGACGTAATCTAACCCTTCAGTTACGACTGCATTTGGTTGATTCATTTAATATTTTATCCCTTTGATATATTTTCCCCAAATATCCATCTGCTTATGTGATGAATTTCAATCAATGGGCAAGGAATACCGCTCGTTAATATATTCATTGGTTGGCATAAATGAGGGAACATTTAATTTGAAATTAATTTATTCTAATTTCACTCCTTTATTAACATCAAGTAAGTGTTGAATGGAACACTTCTTTAGGTATTATTCTTGCATAATTTTTCCAATAAATGTTTGAGTTATGTATTGTGTATCACATTATTTCTATATTAATTGAATGCAATAATTATTTTTAATAATCGTCATTAGTGAATTTTGAACGTTGTTTAATTAGTTTTCATTTTGAGGTATAAATATGAAGCTTAAGTCTTCCTTCTCACCAGCGGTATATGCATATATTCTCACATTTTTTTTCCTGAATTTATCGTATTGTAATTCATATTTGGTTAGCCAAATATTCTAAATACACCGGGAATTGGGAAATTAGTAAGGTACTTATATCCATGCTGTAATTAATCGGCATCTATTACTATAGGCTATGTATAAATCTATTTTGGCATTTCCATTGTTGAATAAAATTGTAGTTGTCAGTCAACGCCATGATTGATGATTCAACTAAATGATAAAAATAATTAAACTCACTTTCAGTGTTCTAATACTTATTTATTTGCGTAGTATCACTCTCGCGATGTAGTCTACTTGATAAGGTACAGGGTAATACAATTTATAATATTTCCCAAGCTAATGAGCTAATTTTTAAAAAAAAGGTACCGAAATTCGGTAGTCGCATATACGCTAAGGCATAAAGTCAAAGCAATTGAAAACATAATAGTAATTTCGTCATCTCCTCCTTAGTGATATTCTGGTCTTCCTGCGTATTTATAATTTGTTAAGAAACGAATACATAAGTGGTAATTTGGCGAGACATAATGCTTTGTTGAAAATGTTTCCCTAATTCCGAGCATTTGGCCTCTTTCCAAGGTTCCAGCTAGAATTAGGGATAACAGCATTCAAAGTTCTCCAAGCCTCTAAAATATGTCTAGTTTTAATTGATTGATGTTCTTCCAGTTAAAACGTTAGCAGCGACTGGATGCTGTCTCCGTTGACAGAAATATGTCCGTAGTTCCAGTTTAAAAGTGTAGGGTGTTTGTATTTGCGTAGAAAAATGGGCAAAGCCATTGACCTATCTATATCGTCCATCTCCTCGTGATGTTGTCACTATTAATATCATCGACACACAATCTGTTAACAGTTCCTCAGTTTTCTAAACTTTCGTTCTAATAATTCCATCTAAGTCATTATGTATTGGTTTCTACTGACATCTAAAAGATTTAAAGGAATGAACCCAACCGAAAATAAGTATGCTGATAGATGAAGAATACTCTAAAGGTCTGTTTAAAGGAGATTCTGGGAATATAAATGTAATGTGTGAATGAATTGGTCACAATGAATTGTAATTCACTCCTCACAGTAGGACTAGGATTTGGAATTTATTCATTTTGTAAATAATAAGCGATTGAATTACAATTTATGGAAATTAAGTGTTGCTAAGAGCTGTATATAAAGTCACTACACGCATAAGACTCGGGTATTACTGCTCTAACCTAGCGCTAACCTAATGTCTATTTCTCTCGGTTGAATTTAATTCATGAAAATTTTGTGAATTCCAAAAGATACATCGTCCTCGATAACGAGGAACGCTGACCTTCTGTCTGAATCAAGGTCGCGAGTGCGTTTACAACAGGGAGCCAATTTTACACCTAAATTTGATCGATTTAAAATTTACTGATTTCTCCTGTGCCAATGAAGCTGCTGGGTCTTTATCACCATGGTTACCGTTTCGCTTCTGCGAGTAATCACGTCAGTTAGAGTGGCGGAGTTGTTGATTAACAATTCCGCCTCGGAACAAATGAGAAGTCGTTTATATTGCCTCTGGCGTACTCATTAACGAATCGCAACTGATCAGTGTTGTGATATCATCTATCTTGCCACCTTTCAATTTAAAATATTTGTTATTTTTATCCATGTGTAAATTAGTAAAGAAATGTAGTTTTTATAAAAACCGATCATAACTCTTATTTACAATTAGTAGGATGAATATGTTTGAATGATTTAAAAATGCGACATTATCCAGACCATTAGTCTAATTACAGATGTCTTATCAAATCTCTCCTCGTCATAAAATTCTGTGTTCACGTTACTGACATGTGACCCAAGGTTGTTCTTTTATTAGTATTGGTGGCTGAAAAAAGACATCGGTAATAGGTCGCTGGATCGGTAAAGGTTTCCAAATCATTATTATCAAGGTTATTTTTAGTAGTTTAATGTCATATTGTTCAATGCAAAAACTTTCATTTCTTTTCCCAACAGCCCAATAATACATCTGAATTGCGCATATCAGTCGCATCCTAATTTCACAGCCTAGTAATGTAAAATAATTTGTTGCTCAATCTAAGGTAAATTAAGTTTTTCTTTATTTCCTTTCAAGTAATAATTTTCACTCGGGAAACGTTAATATTAGCAATCACTCTGCAACCCACCTGTAAATTAAATGGCACTGTTGCAAAAGCCATTTTTTGCAACAATAAATAATCGACGAGGTAAATATGGTTTTCCAAGTTCCTTTTAAATTTACCCTGCGTAAAGCCGTTCCAATCCTTAGCGATTACTGTCAGCAGTTTAGAATTTGAATGATTAATGGTAACGTAAGGTATACAGAGAGTATATCATTGAGGTACTAAATGCTAGACTAGTTACTAAATGCCCAAATTCGATTTAATCTCCAAGAGAACTTCTGGAGCTTACTTCAATAGTGGAGCATTAACGTCGAAAGTACGTTGAACGGTCACGAAAACTTTTTACGTGAAACTCCTACTACAAATTTTCAATTTTTACGGTACCCTGACGTCAGAAATATCAATGATAAGATACGTGTCGTATTTAATGGTTGAAAAAAGTACGAAATAAACTTGACAATGGAGTCACGAAACTCTGCAGCATTTCTCGCCTTACGACCTGTCGATGTGTAGTCGAAATGTTTAAGATAGTAAATAGGAGGAAGAATGGTTAGGTACGCTAGGGAATTTACTTTGTAAGTCCGGGGCGACAGAGCTGTGTGTACTCCATTCCCTAGCCTAGCAGCGCACGATCGCACGTCAATTTTCACTCGACGTCACACCGGCGGGAGTTATCTTCCCCCCTCGCGGTATCTTCTCTCTGTTGTCTCCGGCACCCAAGGCACGAACTTCTCAGTTGTCACGAAGGGGGACACCGCTTGCACTATTTTCTCACGGGAGCTCTCTTAGTTCTTATGTATTGCCCATCGTGGGCCCTTAGTGCAACGATTTATCATCGGGCCGTCGTCTGAGGCTGCGGGGTTGATCGCCTCCATCTTGGCAAACGGCCTCCTCCGAAGTTTCGCGGAATATGTTCGCAGCCCCGTAGTTCCCAAGGTACTCCCTCGATGGTGCGACGATGCAACCTCCCCCCTCCACGCCAATGTCATTCATTCATGACTCTCGGGGGACGGTTAAAAGTTACAAGGGCATTTCACAGCGGCAGCTCATACGCAGAGAGTTCGTTTTTGTTCGGGTCCTTAGTTTGTAAAATCTTACTTCTGAGCAGGGAACAGTAGGAACGGAGATGACCGAATTAGTTTATGTTTGCGCATTTCCCTAACAATTAAACCATTCCATATTTTTAAAGGAGCCTGTCAAAGGGATCGTTTTGTACGCCTTGGAACTTGAACCACTCCAATTTATCTATGGTTGTGAATTTAAACGAAGCATTTATGTTTCAAAGGTGATCTTATAGGATATAGTAAGTACAATATGATCAGGCATGGCTACAAGTAGATTCGAAATATTCACAGTAACGTAAAAGTCGTATTTTTTCATGGAATATCCCTGATTTGTATTTGCATGAAATCTCCGCGTATAATATACACTGTCCTTTTGTGCTCTTTATCGGTAGCACATTGATTCCAATATCATGAGAAAGCTCGAAGATTTTGTTGATTAACTGAAGCCCCACCTGATATCAAGTAAAAACCTTTCGTGCGCTGACCTCCTATGGGTAGTCTACGTTTTAATTTAATTGTACTACATGTTCGTTCACGCATACTAGCCACATCGCCCAAAGCATAAATTCAATCGATAGGAAGCTCTATTTCTTAAAATCCATAGCTTACTTCCATACCTAACAGAAGAGGAGCTAGATTGAATTCTGCATTAGTGCATTTTTAACGGAATTTATCGCAGCGATAGGACGGAATTTATCACAAATTATGATTGCGAACATGTTTTTTTCATATTATATCATGTCGAAATCTTAAGTTTTATAAAACCACACGCAAATCAACTCTGAAGGGTGTGGTAGCGGAGTGCCCACGAGTGTTTGGCCACTGCTGGAGTCGAACTCGATGGACACTCTATTATTCATACCATCGACACTTTGAGTAAATTCTTTCGGTGAATGATCAGTAGGCAAATGTGTAAACCTTAAGTCCTAGGGATTTAATTTGGAGTGAGTCCTAACCTCAACTTTCAGAATTAAGTATCGGAGTCATTGTCACGACTTCAATAAGCTTCATCGACGTTTGGGTGAAAGTACGAATTACAATTACGGCAATGACGGTAGTGCTTTATGAAATAATGTAATTGAACTCAATACGCTGGTCCTACCTTCCAGCGAAGATTAACTAAATGAGGCCTAATTATTAAAATAAGTTATTTATTTATTCTGTCTTGTTAAAATTTTAACGATAGTTTGCGGTGAGAGTTTTGCATAAATTGAGAAATATGACGGCGTACATTTTCATTTTTTTTTAATATATCTGTTAATCATTCACTTTCCCCTCTGCCTTTTGATGAAAGCTATGTCGTCCTTTAAGATCACCTATAATTTGTCAAATGAAGTGGAAAAATCTCACTCCCTCCGAGTTAACTTGTAGGAATTCTTTCTGTGTGATATTTTGACGTAATACAGCCAGAAATTCCTCGCCAAATTGTTTTAACGCACCGTCATTAAAATGCTTTCATTGCTACATTGAAAGACTTAGTATGAATATGTTATACTGGGTCTCAGTCATTAAGTGCCAAATTCTGTTAGGCCCAATTGGCTCCAATACCATCTGTCACTTGCTCTTCGGAAAAATAAATTTATCTCTTCATTTTCCATTATAACTCCAACTAATTCAAGGGTGACTGGGACACTGACATGGAACTGAGAACTATTAGAAATGAAACATAGGACTCCATGCGTGACAAAAATATGTTTTATAGATTGCTCTACTAATAGACCCTAAGTATTGGTTTCGTTAAAGAAAGTGATAGTCTTAAAGCGTAGAGTACATAGGAGGAAGAAATGAGAATTATAGGAGAAAGAAACATTTGGTTTTAAGTAACTCAAGTAAATGTAATTAATAGACTGAATGAGTTAAGAGGGAGATGTTTTTAAGACTATGGCAACAGATAGAAATCAATGGAAGGTATTAGCATGGAGAGAAGATTTCGTCGACCTAATAATTTATGACTGGAAACCCGTTTGCAGGGAAGCATAGAATTAATTAATTCCAGAGGGTACTCGGCGATAAACAACGCGAAGGGAAAGACGAAAGTCTTCGGTACATGGCACCGCGAAAACTTAAAGATGTTAGGAATGTTTGGAGTGGTGTTAACTATCAGTCCCGCGATAGACAACCTAGAGTGAATAATACAATGTTTCTCTTTTGCCCGTTCGAAAATTTAATTCCTTCCGAGAAAAAAAAGAGCGAAAACTAACGAAGGATTGCACAAGTGTAGACGGTCACTGGACGAAAGGATGTAGTGGATGCCTCTGCGTCTAAATTTAAATTCGCTTGTCCTTCCACCATGGCCAAAAAGACATTTCCCCACGTCGCGTCGTCTCGGACTCCTCCTATATAGAGTCTAGGAAACGGAACTTGGGCTCCATTGCACTACAGGAAAGAGATTAGAACTGAAAGAATGAGTTTTGTGGTCATAGGTGGTCTCTCGGCTCATTTTTACTGCGTCGACAAATTTTTCGCTCGGTTTCTACCTCGTCCAATTGATCTGTTTCATATGGGGTAGAATGGTGTCTTTTTCTCGTCCCATAAATTTTCATGAGGAAGCCAACTCGAAACGGCATGTGATTGAGACGATTTGGAACATATAAATAAATATCGGTTGTCCTTTTGAAGACGTATAGATAGGGTGTTTATTTTTTAACGCAACTCTCCAAGTATTTTTTTTTATGTGCCCCTTTTGATTTTTAATAAAGTCGCCGATTAGACTTTCATTTCACTCGTTTTATCGTTTTATTTTAGACGCTTGTTTAAAGTGTGACAAGAATTTTCGGTATTATTAATTGACGTAGACCACGATTGGGGTGACATTTGAAATTACCATGAAAAGAAAATTACGGATACAAGAAAACATGACTTTATGATTACCTCATAAATGTTTTCTTTAATATAGGAAATTTTTTCCTTAAAATAAAGTTTATTGTAATTGATTTACACTCCTGTTTCATTTCCCGAGAATGAATTACTCCGTGTACAATTTTCCGAGTATGAAAGTAAAACTATTTCATCTCTGGGTTTACTGAATGGCAAACATGTGCTTCCTTAAAAACCTAGTGTCTCTATGTATCCTACTGTGGCCTTCAACACCAGGAACTTGAACATATCGTCAGAGATACAACGGTTTCCACGTCACAGAAGTGGTCCCATTGATGGTGATGCGTTTAAACGCCTCGTTACTTTCACTACCGCATAAGGCTATTCAATTGTTACGCCAGCAGATTTTCCACGTAGAATACGCTAGTTTTGGTTGGAATTTAATCAAATATTGTAGTGATGTTATCACGCTTGCTTACGTAGATGCGTCTTTAAAGTTGGGAAATTTTTCTCCGGTTCTTTCTGTTTATCTAAAAAGGTTTGCATGCTTGAGAGAAGGTTTCAAAACTCCGATTCCTGACACGACTTTCTAGAAGATGCTTTCTACATTTCTATTCAAATAGTATATCCCTTTGAAAATGTTAACAGGTCTAACAGGCTTAACATTAGGGTTTTATAAAAAATCGTCGTTTAATATATTTCAGAAACCATATGCTTGTTAATTTCGCAAATTTTTGTGCTTCGAATAATTTGTTACTATCAATGTTTTTAATATTCGAACATTACTTCGTGTGATTTATCTGTGCTTCAACTATTTTGATGAATCGTTTACAGCGAACGTTTCTAGCCTCAGTGTTTCCTCAAATTTTTCCTCATGTCATAAAATCATACTTTTTTTAGACTTGTTATTCTGAGCCCCTGAGTGAACGTGTATGTCTCAGTTTCATTGGCCCTATTCAAAGAATATCATCTCTCTAATTTCTAAGTCCAAGAAGAGAATGTTTAAGTATTGGCAATATAGTCATGTGCAACACTTTACCTTGTATTTTCTAGTAGCAACCACATCTATCACTAGCAAGTGGGAAAGCTTGGGCAGAACATACGATTAGTGTTTCCTCGTAAGATGAATTTGATAAAATATGTCGTAAGCACTCGAAAGTATAATCCTATTCCAGAATATGCTTTCTCCCAAACACGATCTATCACCGAATTCAGGATGAATTTGTTGGTCGTTTTGGGTCGTAGCTTAAAAATTAAGCGCTCTTTTCTATGCGTACGAATTAGACAATGGACGTTGATATTATTGATTTTGATTCTTTTTGGGTAGCATAATCCTTTTAAATTATTCAATTTATTAAAATCATTTGGGATGTTTATCATAATAACTAATCAACCTCTTACAAAATTGTAAAAATAAGTATTAATCTTATTTTTCTCGTTCGATAGTGTCACAAGAAATGTTAAATTCACCGACCCATCTAAATCACTCGTCAGGTTTATGCGGACAGTTTTTTTTTCCTCTTTCTTGCCTGACTGTAGTTTTCTTTGATCTGTTACTTGCGAATTCGTCCAAGCTTGTAGTTTTCTGTAGGTGCCCAGAATAGTCACTAGGATATTAACCCTTTTTAGTAATAGATTACTCTGTCCACTGAGTCACTATAAACTCTCAGGAAATACCAGCGACTCAGTCTACAACGTAGATATGTTTTCAATATTACCGGTATTGAGTGGACAGTATAGAAATAAAAACTGCAACAACGCTCTTTTGTCCTGCGTAATGTATAGCTCCTGTTTTAAAGTAAACTACTGCTCCTTCACGAAATATATCGAATACGCGTGGAAACACGATGAAAAACATTCGCTTACATTAGAATGGTGAATGTAAACGTGTACCAAAAGTATTACGAGTGTATTGACCAAAACATCAGTGCGTAAAGTACATTTTACGGCGCATTAAGTTACGTTTCGATGGTCTTTATGGGTCGTCAAATCTATTTCACGCCTGGAAAAAATAAATCTGAGAGCGTCGATCCCAACTCGTTGTGTCCTCGGTCTCGCTTCCCATTCCTTACATCACTGGTTTCCATGACTACGGCATTTTATACCCTTCGCTCTTTCCCTCCCAGTCGTTCCCTGCCTCACAATGCTAATGGCCTATACAATGCCCGTTTCCCTTCTCTCATCCTTCTTCTCCTGTTACTACTACTGACTTGAAGATCGGATTGGCGATGTGATGTTCAGACTTCCTACGCCTTGCACCTGGATATTGAATTCGAAGCAGATTTTTGGAGCAATTACGATCCCAGTATTGGTCCTTATCTCATTCTTATGGTATTATTCTATTTTCGATGGTTATCGCTCCACAGCCTCTTTAATGATCTGATTCTTGCTTTGAATTATCTACTTCTCGCTAGCGTGGACAATCGCTTTATAACATATACTCCTCTCTACGTAGATAACTAAAACGTTTTTTAGAGATATATTTAAGTGTGAGCTTAAAGAAACGACCTGATTTAAGAAAATGAAAATTGGAAGATTACACGTCTGGCTGACAACCATCATATTACTTTCTAGATGTTTCTAGACGGACAAGGTTATTTTCCTTTTCTTACAGGCTTAAATTTTTTGGCCATGTGAGTGACGAAGAACTTTCTAATTTCACCTATCTCATTCAATAAAAATACCTCCTCTTTTTTCAGATATAAAATTAAAAAATGCAACGAATCCTAAAAATGAACTGCCTTTTCACTAAAACAGCAAGAACTATTTCGAATTTCGATTTGTGTTAATTCCTCGAAGCTTAAAAATTTGTATACGAATTAGAAAATTCGCTTTAGTATTAATAATTCGGATTCTCTATGGGCAACAAAATCCCATTGATTCTTTCAATCCTTAAAATGACTTATGAATTTCATCAAAAATCACACATTCTCTTTATTGCAAAAAGCACAAAAAGACTCATCGTAACGTCCCTAGATAATAAGAATATCAACGCTAGTAATGCGAATTGACTCCTAAACAGATGAGGAAAAACTCTTTTAATGTGTGAAATGGCTAAAGCTCTTTTAAGGTGTAAAATGGGTTGGTGAACATAAGCGTAACTATAATTAACGGACAGTAATAAAAAACAATCGATGTCGAAAGACAAACCTCAACTTTTCCCTCAGGTGCGCCTTAACGCCAAGATTGGTGTTAGCATGAATCTGCATATAATAATAGGTTTTGCCGAAATAGAGTTTTGAGGCAGAATGGTGGTCGGGATGTAACCTGGATAAATTTGCATGGATTATGCCCGCGACATGTCACAACCTCGCTCACAAGCTTTTGAATCGTTCTTTGTCGATTCCAATCCCATATCCCTGGAGTCCCAAGTGGAGTTCTCAGGGTAGAATCTCACGGCCTTAATTAAGGATTTTATGCTCCGACGGATGAGTCGTCGGTCGGTGACGTCGTCGGAGTGGTGGTTTCAACGTGGGGTGGAGAGAGAATTTTCTTTGTCGTTAGCGGAGGGATGGTGTTGGACTTCGCCGACTGTCACGTACGCAAACTAAGCTCGCACAAAGACTTTCCTGTGTGTTTGCTGAGCACCCCACACCAAAGGTGGTGCCTCAAATCTCTACTGTCCAAGGTTCGTTAAGTGTCGTAGTTCCTCCTATTGCTTTGCTATGTGAATCCTCTAGCAAAAGTTAGCCTCAATCTCAGTACAGAAGTGAGCCGTTGGAACGAGTTTTTTTTATATTCCAAGGAATGGCATTGAGATTAATTTTCACCTCCCTCATCACAATGAATCTTTCGTTACAGGCCAACTTTCGCTACCTACTGCCCAAGTGACGTGATTATTTTGGAGTTCATTAACAAGCCGGAATTATTCAGAGCAGCTTGAGTTTGTGTAATGGAACGTAGGTGCTTAAGAGCTGTCTCGAAAATGTATATCTGAAGTTGCATTGCGTCCCCGGTTTCATTGGAGAAGTAGCACAGACAGCAATTATCTATAATTTTGGTTTCCAGACGTGTTGGCTCACAAGAATCAACTGAAAATTTTTAATTAAAAAAATTCAAATATTATTTCTACTATTATATAAAATATATTATAAAGGGTTATGCATGTTATGTTTTGATAAACCAGTTGAAACTTATGACCTAATGAGAGTGGGATATACAATAATTACATATTTTATTTTTTTCTTTATGCTACCTCATTTGTATCGTAGCTCCACCGATGGTTATTCCCAATGACTAAGCAACCTCCCTAAAGATAACAATTCATAACATTTTACAACATAATACAGTATTTTATCCGTTTATCTCACGGTCTCAATATGCGATAAAATCTTTATCTTTAAACCGAGATTAGCCTTTGTTGTCCGTTAATTTAGTCGCTTCCAAAACCTACGTTTGTTAAAAAATATTCTTATTGTAATTTTTTCATTACACGCTTACTTACCTTTTGAGTTAAACGGCTTGGTTTGTCTGACAATCACTTTTTCTTTGTTTTGCGTTGGTTTCCTTTATCTTTCGTTAATAAACTTTGGATTCGAGTTATTTGAAGCATTTTCCTATTTAGTAATCCTAGAGGTAGAGTACTAGTAGGCATATATATATATATACATGTTAGTGATATAAGACATTGTGTGAGTACTCGTTGAAAGCTGTATATTTTCTTCTTATATCTTCCTCTCGACTGTAGAAAGACTTTTTATTAGGATAAAATTAGAAGAGCAATTATCAGGAACCAGCTTCGATCACGATTGTCATCTTTGCTTCTAAAACTCTCTTATTGGATGTCATTTCTCTTATGCCAGCGAGTAAGGACATAAGGTGAAACAAGGGTTATCTGGTCTCCTTCCTCTCCTGGTAATTTTCTATAATAGTTACCATTTATTTTTATGCATTTAAAATGTCAAACTTTGACATGCACATACATTGGACTTTGGGCTATGTAGTTCAATTTCATTAATATAAAATTAAAATCCTTCTTTGCAAATCGTATTTCATGAATCCGAGGATACGAGTTGTATCGTGTTTGCAGATACTGAGTAAAATTTTCTCGCGATTTGTAGTTATCTCAAAAGTGGTTAAAAGGCGACAAAATAGAGAATTTTGCGCGGAGGAAAAAATATTTATGTCATTTCATTCACCAGAATACTTATTGTTTATAAATTGCGAGAATTGCGATTTTAGTGAGAGAAGTTTTCATTTTCGCACGAGTCGAGTTTCCACTTTACCCGCCCGCCCCGTCGGATGACCCGTAAGCACGAATCGCCATCGGATGGTCAGTGGCCTTCGCCTCGGATCATAACATTTCTCCTTCGGTCTCCATGGACTCACGAGGCGTGAGAATCGCCTCGATCCAGTGCCTTTAATTGCTATAAACAGGGTTGGCTGGGGAGGTGGGGGGAGGAGATCGGAGGGATTCGATGCTGAGGGTGGGAGCCGAGAAGGGACACGCCCCCTTTCTCCCCATTCTCTCCCTTTCAATTTCTCTTTCCTTCCACATCCCTGGCCACATCCCGTTTCCTCTCGTACTCTAGTGACGTGTGACCTCGGTCTCCATGGAAACGGTTTGCGTTAGTTATGATGGAACTCCTCCTTCCCCCCTCCCTCCGAACTCCATATTCACCCACTCCACGCAATATCTCTCGTTCTCCACGATCCCCGCCACGCCCTACACCGCACCCCTTAGCATGGCTGCCATTTCGCTGTTTATTTCGCTCGCGACATAACCTTTCCGACTGCTCGTCAGGAGCTTAGCCCGGGGGGATGATGGGAAACAGCGACTATGCTCTCTCCTCCGATGGTGGTCCTTAATTCGACAAGCATTTCGGAGTCGGAGGGCGCACAAAAGACGAAACTCTTCACGAGGACCCCTTGTCATGGTGTGTGCCGGACTAGAGTTACAATGCTTCATCACTCAAGTTGCATGCTTCAGAAAAATGGATTCGAATGGGGAGGAGAAGAGAGAATGGGTAGCCTATCGTACAGAGGAGTTTCTCTGGACGAACTATTTGGACGCAACGAGGCTAGAGTGGAATATTAAACTATAGCAGAGGATGTTACCCTCAGAAAATTGTTAAATTATGGAAACTAGTTTCGGGACCTCCGCGGCATCCAGTTGGGGAGGGAGGATAAAGGAGATGTTATTATTCTTTCCAGGGTCTCCAAATTTTTTTGTGGAGTGTTTAATCGAAATGGCAATATTTGCATTGAAAAATATTATGTATATGCTTGTGTATGTGCATGTGTATGTGCGTGTGTGTGTATATATATATACACACACACACACATTTCAGGAAAAACTCAGACGAGCAGCAAACACGAACACACGCACACATTTATACACATACACAAAAAGATAGAAACCCTTAAAAGACTCATATATTAAGAAACATTTCTTAATATATGAGTCTTTTAAGGGTTTCTATCTGTATGAGTATGTGTGTATATGTATATATTATATATATGTATATATATACACAAGCATACGTAACACATTTAAGTTAAATGAAAATTAGAAGAGAAGCATATAGTTCCCCTAACTCTCCATTAATATATCTGAAACAGCACACTTGGTCCGTATATAGGGTTCTGCAATCCTAAGATCCTTCCATATTTTTAAATGTCCACCAATGTCTTTTCCATCTTTCTCACTATACCATAGGTCCTCATTTAAGCCCTGTATACCTCTGGCTATTCTCTCTCTCTCTCTCTCTCCCTCTCCAGCTTTCCCAACATCTTCCTCTTCGTCCCTTGTCCGTGTCAGTTACAGAATTTCCTTAGGGAGTCTCTCTCTTTCTCTCCTCTGTCAATCTCTTCACATGTCCCAACCACCTTAACTGTTTTACCATTATGTCATCTGTTATACTAAGGCTGTCTCCCATAATTTGACATATTTGTGTTTAGGTGGAAGAAGGGACTGTTCCAGTCTCAATATCGCCTCAATAAGTACCTTTGGTAATTATTATTCTTCTATTTGTGATTCTTTCAGTATAATTTGATCCCATACAAATATATTTAGTAGGATTAAAGCTCTTTTTTCCTGAGTATTTCGGTCTATGACTGCTTTATCTAATATTACCTCGCTTATTTTTTAATTCCTAGATATTAATAATAATCAGAACACTTTTTCTTCATTTTATAATACAAGGTCTCATCTCTGTCGATCAATATTCTTATAATGTGTTTTGGACGTATTTTCCTCTTTCGTTTCATATTGAAAACAAATATTAATTAAAAAATAGCAGTGCAGCCCTGAATATCTTTGTTGACGTGGAAGTTTTCGCCACATTTTTGGGGCGTCCAGTTAACTCTTGTGCATTCGATACAACATCCTCTCTGTTAATTCCTACCAAAAAACCCCTGCTGCTTTTTGGTGAGTTACTTCATGACTGTGTAGTATTTTTCTGTTTTCCCTCCCTCTTCGTAGCATTTAGTAGAGTTTAAGAAACATTCTATTAGGACCCTGGAATGTCAGAGACGCGATCCAAGTCCGCCCATCCTATATGCGAAGGACAAAACCCTTCCTCAAGCTCCCTCTTTATACCACCACCATTTCTTCACCACGTTTTCTCTTGCCCCTCACTTCACCGAATTTTATTTTTTTCGGAAGCGTCTCTTTGCCCGGTGGTCTCCCGAGTTTTGTGGCTTTTCGGCGTCCGCGAGACGACCGTTCTGGATATGCACTAAGGTCAGGGGAAGCGATTTCATAAAATTATTCAAAAACTTCCCATTTGACTCCTGATGCTTTCGCTAACCAACTGTGGGGTCGTCCGTGGTGTTCAGTATTCATGAGTCGCATTGTTTCCGGGAGGGTGCACTGTCCCGAACGACGAAGGTCAGTCGCGCTACGTTGACACCCGACCCGGAGCGGCAAACCCCCCTCACCCACCCACCCACTCCCCCCCCTTGGTAGTGAACACCGTCCCGTGTTCCGCGTGCGTAACTTCCTCCCCTGACGGCGAATTCAACGGCCCGTGGCTCCGCTACGTCGCCCGTGCAAGGCTCGTCGAAATATGCTGCTTTCACCCTGCAGGTCCCAACTAGATGCCTGTGACATTAAGTTCTTAATCACCAAGCGAGATGTGGACCAACGAGAAAGATGCCTCTGCTCTTGGAGATGCCCGCCTTCCTAGTTGTGGGTGTGGTCTTGGATCTCTTCGAAGATGTCCGGGGGTCTACCACGAATGACGTATCCTACATTCAGGCCGAGCGTAGGGAAGGTTTTAGGTTTGCCCCGCCCGGACCATCATGAGGTAGAACCAGCGGAAGGGGAAGTGACGTCGTCTTCCGTGGCGTGAACGGTTTCCCACATAAGGAATAAACAGTTTGAAAGCATAAATGAATATTCAGGCGTGGTTTTTTGGAGTACGGACAGGCGAACAATGGAATAAATTTGCGATTCTCCGTTGATAAAATATTTATTACGACCTAGGATTCGATATTACTGTTCATCTCCTGGTCTTCGCCCTCTCGAAAGTGATGCAGCAACATTGCAACCTAGGTCGTAATAAATATTTGATCTCTGTAAAATTGCAAATTTAATTAGTTTGAACGTGCTATTTTACTCTCGTAAACATTTCATCTTTGCGAAATCCTAGAAAAACTTGTTACCACACGGGTGCGTCTGTTTTCTCTATATGACTCGTGTTTTTGTTTTTTGATCGAATTTTTTCATCCGATTTCAAGACTCGAGTTTCACTCCTATGACGTCACTTTACGTGAAAAAATCATGCCGCCGCGGCCAATCCCTTATATATAACCTTGCGAAAGAGTACGAGAAGTTCTGTGTGTTTGTCAAAACTACGGTTACTATGGTTGCCTTTTTTTCAGACAGAAGCTATTCGCAGAGCAGGAATTCCCAACCGCTACTTTGTGCCACGCAATGTTTATTTCAAATTGATCCGTGGGGAATTCTGTTCCATGTCATATAACCTTTTCGTTTTGCAAAGAATCCAGTTATATTCTGGTATCTGTTTTTGACGTCCATATTGAAATTCCTCGGTTATGAAATCATTCGCATATTTTAATGGACCCATGCCCTTTAAATGAGTCAGGAATACGTATCACGCTGTTCTGTTTATTTAATTTCCCCACTGTGTAAGTACTCTTTAATCCAGGAGTTATTTCATATAAACCGTTTACGCATTAACAAATATGCTTAAGATTAAAAATTCTAAGGCTAGCGAGGCTTGTGAAGAAATGACGTTCCGTTCCCTTC
>WURS02421354.1:0-16791 GCA_011762765.2 Rhinocypha anisoptera
CTCAAATACCAACGCGAATAACGAATTAACGGCACTTGCGAATTAAAGGCACGCGAATTACAGGCATTTTACTGTATAGGTTTCACGTGGTAACAATCACTTACAGTTGTTTGAGGGTAGTCAATGTCTTTGGAGAAGAGTCGATTGATTGGCATAAAAGTGACCTCGCCAGCAAGTTTCATCTTGTTCATTTCTTGCAAAATCCTAGTACCGACCTTGTCGTTTTCCACAATGTGGTGGAATAGCTTGTTGCCTGCCGTCATCTCGATTGCGGTGTAGAACTCTTTGCCACACTCGAAGTTCTCGATCAACATGCCATAGTAGTTTTTGGCAATTCCCTCGTGAGAACCACCGCGTTCACGAAATAAATCCAGCACTTTGTTGACTGAGTCACGACCATTCAACACAGTCTTGCCTACCATCGATCGCAACAACTGATCCTTTTTGGATTTCTCCTCGATCAACATGTTGTAGTTCTGTTGCAGTGCGTTTTCTTGTCTCCATAACTCACTGACAACACAAATCAACTTAAACAATGCTATGACAAATCATAAATTAACTTACTTTCGCTCATTTTGTAAAACATCTTTCTTCTTTTTCATATCGTAAAATGACTTATTTTGATTGTCTATACTAGATCGATTATTTTCCAGTTCTTTGGTCAGTTCCTGTATATTAACAAATTAATTATTAGAAGTCAAATGTTCAAAAATGAATCAAAACTTACATCTATCTTTGCCTCAAGTTCCTCTTTGCGTTTGGCATCTCGTTTCAAATCATCGCGCAAACGATCAATTTGAATACGCTTGTCTTGAAGATTACGTTGCAACTTCTTGAGTTCATTCTGAATCCACTTATCTCTTTCCATCTTAGAGGTAAACTGACTTCCTCGACCTTGCTTTGCATAAAGTTCGGATCGTTTTTGCTCTTTGAGACTCAACTCACGAGTGCACTCCTCCTCTAATCGTTTCATTTCCTCGTACTCTGGTTTGATTTGATTCAATTCATTCTGCTTCTCGCTAATGCGTTCCCTGAGATTGATCAACTCGGTCTCAGCTCGTTTCTTCGAGCTGGTGTCACCCTCAACCTCATCTTTTAAATCTTTTATGTGCAACTCTAGTCGAGTTTTTTCCTTGACAAAAGCTGTATGCTCGTGTTGCAGTGCCTCTTTTTCATCTTTGTAGGTTTGAAGCTTAGTTTTCACCTCCCGCAAGTCTCGACTCAAATCTTTCAATTTTTCGGTTGATACCTGAAGCTGTTCACGCAGTTTTTCTGTCACCAGGCTGCTAGTTTCGCGACGAGTCTCAAGTTCTTTCTGTCGTTTTCGTGAGTCTTCCAACTCATTATTGTAGATGGTATATTCGAGTGCACGTCTCATCTTGTCCCACTTCTGGTACTCCTTCAACTCCTCCTTCTCACCCTCTAAAGTTTTCAGCTTTTCTTCAATGTACTTAATCAAATCGATAATTTTCTCAAGTTTGTTCTCCGTTTCACGAAGCACAACTCTTGACTCCTCTTTACGTTCATCGTAGATCCTAGTGCCTGCCACCTCACGCAAAATCTTGAGACGCTGGGGATCGGGAGCGGTGGCCATTTGGTTGATTTTACCTTGCTTCACGATATAGTATGGATTACTGCGAGAGAAGCCAGCGCTCTCGAGTACGTTCATCACATCTGCTCGAGTGACAATCTTCTTGTTGAGATAATACTGATCCTTCTTTAACCCGATTTGCCGACGTAATGTCACGGTCGGTTCATCAATCGGCAAACGATTGTCCGAATTGTCAAAAATGATCTCCACATAAGCAATCATGGTCCGCTGCCCGGGACCTTCGTGAAGCAGCTGCTGACGTTGATCTGGACGTAGATGAGAAAACTCATCACTGAGTACAAATTGAATGGCATAGAAAAAGTTGGATTTGCCAGAGCCATTGCGCCCCACGATGACATTGTGTTTGGGACTAAACGGCTCGACCACCGTTTGCTCACGGTAGGATCGAAAACCGTTAATTATAACCTGAAATAAATGAGTTAACAACTTTGAAACTTAAAAGAGATTAACTAAGCTATACCTGTTTGATGTACATGATGTCAATGAAAGTAACAATGAAACCTTGCTTTCATAAATAAACCCCTGCACGGGGTAAACAGTATGCGAGACACTAGAATTTGGCGCGCTTACTGTGTGTGTGAGCCTATAGCAGAGCAGAAAACAGTACACCCAGACAGAAAAGATTAAGATGATACAAAATAACAAATTAAGATCAAGTCATCTGAAGATTTAGACAACCGGCTGGCCAGCAACCCAAACAAACAAACGACATTAGTCAGACGAGAGATGTGTCGATGCCTGTGATTCAGTGTATAAGACAAGATCAGATGAATGGACAAAGATGTTTGCAGCACCAATGGTCAATGTTTGGCGCCAAGTATGGCACGTAGAGGTGCACCAGGACCGGGCGGGTGAACGCCTCTGGTCACTTCTGATGCGGGTAAAGTGCCACACGGAATGCTGCTAGTGGCTAAGAAGCGCGAACTTTTGCCTGCTAAAGCGGGATGGAAGGCGGCAAGAGAGAGAGGGAGAGAGAGAGAAAGAAAGAAAGAGATAGAGTGAACAGGGGTACTCTGTCAGTGGCACTGGTGTGAGAGTAGTGCTCATCGTGGTGGTAGCACTAGAAGGTAAAATTTATAATCAGTTATAAAAAGGTGTGGTCTATTTAGTGTTCTTATAGTTACCGAAAACAAATAAACTACACCTCTTTTTAACTGATGACGATGCTTACTACCAAGCTTGTCCGCGCTATTGTGTGTTGCGGTGGAGTCGCGCGCTACCAGACCAAACACCACAACACACACATCAACCCACTCTTGCTTCACACACTGCCTGCACTACCTTCACCGTGTATCCATTCAGTAGCACCTTTGACGTTTGAACTGACGTCGGATAGTTATATCCCCTAATTATTCAAACTATAATTAATTCAAAAAGTGGTTTGGAATATGAATAGAAATTTTTATAAAATTATCTTTATTCAAAATTAGAAGCATAGTTTTAAGAGTCGAATTTAAGTTTAAGAATTTTCATTATCTCTTTATTACTTATACCTACTTTACAAAAACGTCATATGACTTTCAAAGTTTATTCACTTTTAGACACATTATAGCTTTCTAGTATCGACTTTTAAAATGGGCCAAGTAAAATAAAGTGAAATGCAAAAACTGTTCTAAGTTTGTGAGACGGAATTCAGCCTAATTCTATAAAGACCGAACCATCTGCTGCTATATTTTGTATACAGCAACTAGCTTGAAGTTTGGGGGTTTACTGTGTATTTTTATTAAACTGTCAAAATTGTTTGCTATTAACATAACAATAAAGTAAATTTTGTGTTTTTAAAAAACTTTAAAACTTTAGAATTCAAATAGGTTGCTAAACAATTCTTTATTTTACAATAAATAGACCACAATTTGAAATTGCTATTTAAATTTTAAATGCCAGCAAAAATTAAAAAAATCATCTATAGATACTATAATAATAGCAAAAATTCCAAATTATGTTTACAACAAATAAATTATTTTTTAAAATTGGGTACATATTTTTGTTATTCAGGGTTTGTAAATTAACATGATTCTGTAAAAATTTATTTATAAAAGCTATTATATATAAAAAAATAAGAAATAAGTAGTCTAGAATAGTTTATATTTAAAAAAATGATTTAAAAACCCAAATTGTTGTGAAAAGAGAAATATTTTCGGAAAAGTAGTAAGAGAAAGTTGCGAGCAGTTCAAGCTGTCAGCACACAAATGATTTAGCAGAATTGTTGTGCGTGTGTCGTGTGGCTGATTTGTCTTCAAAACTCCAACTCTCGATCGTTTTATTGATACCAAAACATTGTTCCAGTCGTGTTTGGATAGAATCACTACTCAACAAGATGACAGAGGAAATCTTTACCGAAGGTGGCAAGCTGGTCAAGATGGAAGTTGACTACAGCGAGACTGTCACCGAAAAGCTTCCTATCTGTGAAAAATTGGCTAAGGTAAACAAGTTAATTATGATTAAAGTAAAAAATGTTAACTTATATGTGAAATATAATCCCTTTAGGAGGGTAATTTAAAAGAAGCTCTTGAGATTTTGTTGGCTTTGGAGAAACAAACTCGAACTGTAAGTTGTTGTGGTTATTGTTTTGAACGATGATGATAACCGGCAGAGTTGCAGGGCGCCGATACTCACTCTACTAGCCGAATTTTGGTAGCCATTGTCAAGTTGAGCTTTGAAGCAGGCGACTTCAATGTCTTGAACGAGCAAATCGTCAACCTGACCAAACGACGCTCGCAAATTAAACAGTCTATCACTAAGATGATCCAGGAGTGTTGCACCTATGTGGATCAAATCAAGGACAAGGAGACTCAATTGAAGTTTATTGAGACCTTGCGCACGGTCACTGCTGGCAAGATCTATGTAGAAGTAGAGCGAGCTCGACTCACCCTAAAGTTGGCACATATGAAAGAAGCCGAAAACAAAACTGAAGAAGCTGCCGGCATTCTTCTCGAACTACAGGTGGAAACCTATGGCTCGATGGGCAAGAAGGAGAAAGTGGAACTAATCCTAGAACAAATGCGTCTATGTCTGGCCAAGAAGGACTATGTTCGAACTCAGATCATCAGCAAAAAGATTCACACTAAATACTTTGACGATCCAGAGATGCACGAGTTGAAGTTTAAATACTACAAGCTGATGATTGAGCTTGACCAGTCGGAGAATGCCTACCTCAACATTTGCAAGCACTACATGGCCTTATATAATACTCCGGTCTTGGATAATGACCTCAAACAAAGGTGTTCGGTGCTAAAGAACTGTGTGGTCTACGTCATCCTTGCACCCTATGACAATGAGCAGTCGGATTTGATAAATCGGCTCAAGTCGGAGAAGCCTTTGAATGAGATACCGCACTATCTGGAAATATTGAAACTCTTTACCACTTGGGAGCTCATCAACTGGAATGTGTGGGAAGCCTCGGTGCAGCAATTGTTGCGCAATGGTAACAAGTCCAACGAATTCGAGTCGGATCCCACCGATGTCTTTCTTTTTAACGAGTCTGGCAATAAAAAGTGGAGTGATTTAAAGAATCGCGTTGTGGAACATGTAAGTATTGTACTTTTTATGTTACAAATAGTCATGATTTTTTCTTATATTCGATAATGTAGAACATTCGTGTTATGGCCAAGTACTACAGTAAGATAACAATGAAACGAATGGCTGAGCTCTTGGGACTTAGCATCCAGGTTTGCTTTGTGTTCTATGGCTTTCACTAAGTTAATTGTCGCGTTTTGCAGGAAACTGAAGAAGCTCTCAGCGCACTAGTTTGCTCGAAGACCATCTGGGCCAAAATCGATCGCTCGGTGGGCATCATCAACTTTGAGCAGTCGAAGGACCCGAACGAGGTGCTTAACGATTGGTCTTTCAACATCGATCAACTTATGAATTTGGTGGGCAAGATGAACCATCTGATTAACAAGGAGGAGATGATTCATCAGAACTATGTTCCTCCACAAACCGTCTGATTTTTCATCTATACTATGCCAATGTGTATATTATTATTTTCTAAAGTTATTATACAAACACAAAATATATTTTAACATTTTAGAAATTAAAGATTTGGTTATTATTATAAAACAAGGATCACTGAATTTTCACATACCAAAAATTATAGGATTAAAGTTAACTAAAGCAAAACTTAAGTCCGTATTCATCTGTCCCTCTTAGGGTTAACTTTGAACATTTTAATTGAAGTTAATTGATTCAGACTGGTTTAATTGATTCAAAATATTGTTGAAGTTAACTGTCCCTTAGTTTCTAACCAAAGGTGACTCTTAGGGGGACAGATGAATACGAGTCAATGGCCCGTATTTTGATAGAAGTTAATTGATACAAACTTGTTTAATTGAATTAGAATATTGTTGAAGATATTGTAGAGGTTAAATGTCCCTTAAGTTCTAATATTATGAGCTGTACTTTACTTGACTTAATCGAATGACGGACTTTATTTGAACAAATTGCTTTTCCCGCCAGTCATTCTACTTCGCTCTCTCTCTCTTTCTCTTCCCAACTTGTCAACCTTTACCGGTTCAAAAATCTAACTAGGAAAAAGAATAAAGTCGAAGCCCTTTGATTGAGGGTGTAAGAGTGTAGTAGTGAAAAGGTACAGTGGTGCATCGAGTTTCAATTAACATTTCAATATTCAATTCTAAACAGTTCACATTGCAAAACACTAAAACACTGCCTACTTCTGTTTTTTGCTTTAATTTGGTTGAAAATTACAATTGGAAGCAACGCTGTACATATGGCAAAGTGGAGATGACCGGACAGTACTGGCCTATACAAGTGAGCCACCGAGGTTATTGGTCGAGGTCTCTGTGAAGTGAAAATGAAGTGAAGCGCCATCTGTGGGCGTGGCTCACAATGCACGAACAAAGAGTGTTTGTGTGTGTAGTGTGTGCGCACGGTAGAGATTTATATTTGATGGAAAAGGCGTGGTATATATATGGTTAGTCTTGCGAGAGTAAGAGAGAGAAAAAACATGAAAAAGAGGGAGAGACAGAAAACTAGAGAGATAGTCTAACGTTTCATATCAATATCGTGCTAGATAAGCCACGCCCTTTTGCAGCAAATAACGCTGCCTAGCTCATTGCTCAGCCAGCAGTAGAGTGAGCCACCAGCCGACACGCGTTTTGCAATCGGCATATTCTTTCTTTCTCTCACTCTAGCTCTCTCGTCGTCTCACCTCATCTCACTTCCTTGCACTCCTTGTCTAGCCATCGATCGGGGCCATCGAGCACTACCTGAACTATTGGTGTGCTTCGCACTGCACCAGCACCGAGGTCCTCCATTTGTTCCATTCACCATCAACTACACCGCATTACACTCCCAACACACTGCGTTTTTTTTCTCTCTCTCTCTCACACTCTCCCTCTCAGCTCCGAGGTGCGTCGTCACAATCTTAAATTCACTCGTGATTGACTTAACTTATAGTATCTCACGTGCAGCTTTGGTGCTTTCAGTTTTCCCACTACTGACCATAGCAAATCGAATCTCATGGCTGAGCTACAGTCCAGTCTTCTTCTTCGGAAACAACTACAAGGTTTGTTTTGTATTGCTTTATTATTCTGTATTCAACTTGATTATAATACGATTTTTTTTCTAGACTTAAAGAAGAATCCCGTGGAAGGATTTTCTGCTGGTCTTTCAGATGATAGTGATATCTACAACTGGGAAGTTCTCATAATTGGTCCTCCCGATACCTTATAGTGAGTGATGAAAGCCTACTCTTTATTTCGGTTTACAATAAAAAAAATTGTTATTTTCTTATTCCAGCGAGGGAGGTTTCTTTAAAGCCCAATTGATCTTTCCAAAGGAATACCCGCTTAAGCCTCCCAAGATGCGTTTCTTGACTGAGATCTGGCATCCAAACAGTAAGTAGTGTGAGCATAGCTTGGACCTCTTATTCTCACTAACACACGTTTGGTTGATGCTTGAAGTCGACAAGAATGGTAACGTGTGCATCTCGATACTGCACGAGCCGGGCGATGATCGATTTGGCTACGAGAAGGCTTCGGAACGTTGGCTTCCAGTGCACACTGTCGAGACCATTCTCATATCTGTCATCTCAATGCTGGCTGATCCCAACGACGAGTCGCCCGCCAACGTAGACGCAGCGGTATGTTTTCCTTGAAAGTCCACTAATTTTATACAAATCAAAAACCTATTTCACAAGTTACCTCAGGTTTATATCATAAAATTTAAATACAGTATTGCCTCAAGTTTTACTTGCTTCACTTTTTTTACCAAGCTATTGTAAGCAGTGTAGCTTTCCCAATGCATAAATCGAACACTGTTTACTTCTCTCTTTGTTTCACTTTTCTATGTAAATTCGAAGAGTAAAACTTGAGGCAACACTGTATATAACTCTAGGTTAAAGTTTGAAAACAGATTAAGGATAAAGTTATAAAATTATAAATCATTTTGAACAAAAGAAGGAAATATTGCTATTGCTTTGAATTTCATTTTTTCCATTAAAAATCTTTAGAATTTTGAATCGTACCGTGACTATTCAAAAAATCAAACCGCACTATCCTATAGCTTTAAATAAAAATAAAAAGGCTAGATTTTATCTATGTTGATTTGTTATTCACAATTTGCCTAAGATTTTATATGCTTCGTACTTGAATTATTTACAAATTCAAATGAGACACTGTAAGATATTTATTCTTGTCTACTACTGTTATTTAAAATTTTGTTCAGATTCATCATGTAATCAAATAATTATTAATTAATAAGAGCAAACATGTTCAGGGTTAAAACAATGTCGCTTTAAGTTTTACTAAATTAATCAATAATCTTTTATAAATATATTTTTTTAAGCTTTTCAATTTGACATATTTATTGAAATTGGTTTTTGATATGATAAAATGATATTTGGATTAATTTATACATATTAATAATTGCTTATCTTTATGGTGGAACAGAAAGAGTGGCGTCAGAACTATACCAGTTTCAAGAGAAGAGTTGCTCAATGTGTGAGAAAGAGCCAAGAGTCGGACTAAGATCTACCCGTTGCTCACTGGTCAGCTTCTATTGTATATCAGTGCTGCGCTCCAAACCTTTCTCTGTCTCAATTATGTTACCATTTTATTTTTAATTTGTTTTATTAAAAAGAAATGTACATTATTTACAACACACATACACTCATGTGTAAATCAAACTGCAACTTGTGACACCTAATTGCGAACTGATAGTCAACTGACTCATTCTCCTTTAGTGTACTATTTTATTGTTTTTATATTATCTATATATTAATTTTAACAAATTACATTTCTTATATTCTTTTTTATTGTCTATGTGTTATATAATTATTTTATTTAATATATAATAATTTTTATTATAAGAAAATTGCTAGTACTTGGACCAATCGAAGGGAACCGGGAAACTCGAGTTCACCTCCAACTCACACCTGGCCGACACTTCACACCAGTCCAGACTTTGTTGTAATAAATGTAATTATTTTCTATCTTACTCGGACAATTTATTAAGCTACTACTGATGGGTTCAACGTTTAATTAATGTAATACGAGAATTCGAAGACATATAATAAGATTTTTTTGGAGTGGTCAAACAAGTTCTTTGACCAGCGATTATTTTAAAACAAATAATTCGTATCCTTTAGCTTTCTATTTTGTCAAAATATAAATTTTTGATCACCAGTTATATATTGTTTGGGAAATAGACAAAGTGCAATTGGTGATTAATAATCACTGATTATTTAGATTTTAGGTACTGTGCAGTTGAAACTGGGCTTAAGAGAATCTAGCTAAAGTCTATCCATAGACTATGAACTTTAGTTAGACCCCGACAATGTCTAGAGAGGGAGAAGTGAGAGGCTGGGATGATTGTCTAGGTAAAACACTGGGGTAAACAGTGTTCGAACAGGTTGTGAGGTGGGAAGAGCAGCTGGTTCGGATGGGATTCCCAGCTGGGAACGCGCGTCTTGTCTACAAGGCCCTCTCCACCGAGTACGTGCCATTAGCAATGCCACTCGTGCACACAACTACACATTACATTATTACCAACAATGTGCATTGCCAGCTCGTGGCACAAGCAATGCTCGTTCTTATGGATCGTAATCATCTAGAAAGAGATGTGCTCTATCTGTGGTGACCAAGCCAACGTACGTTAGATGAGCCACACCTTTTTCAAGCTCATTACAGTATCTAACTGTGAGTGAGAGCACCAAAGCTGAGCTCAGCTGCAGACCCACTCGGACGCACCACCACTGTGTGCGCACCACTGACTGGGGCTGTGTGGCTGGCAGTGTCGACCCTCTTTGTTGTCACCTGTGATCGGCAACCTGGTGGCCTGGTCGCCTAGGCTAACTGGTGGACCCACCGTTGATCGTGTTGTGTTGTGAAGTCGAGCACCCAACCAGCCCTGGAGTCTCCCGGCACTCACCACGCTGTCTGGTGTTTTCCTTGCCTCACCAACTCGGTGTCTTTTTGTCACCCAGTGCTAAGCCTCTTGTCAGCCACCATCTCCTCTGCTTGTGAACTACTACAAGATCTCTTTCCAAACCTCAGCTGGCTCACCCTCTCGCCACCGATGTTATCGCTTTAGCTAAGGTTCTTTTTCATTTTGTTTAGCCGACTATAGATCAGCACATTTTTCAACATGCACTGTTTCACTAACTAATAATTGTTTGCATTATTCTTTTGATAGTTTTTCGGTTTTGCACCAGGCGAATAGTTTCATAACACTACTTTGTGTCTCGGCTCGTCCATGCATACCACTGGCGAAAGTACTTGTTTTTATTTTGATTGTAATTCCATAATTTGCTGATTTTATACATTAAAGTTTCAGAGCCTTATCAGAATGCCATTAGTAAACGCAAGGACGAAACAAACCAATCTGATGAGTATTCGAAAAAAAGAAAAAGTAACCAGATGAATGTGGAAAGAAAAGACGGTCCCGCTTCACCAGAGGCCAGTGCCAAGATGCCAGATCAATTGGACATTTGGCTGAGTATTTTTAGTCAATGGTCAAGCAAAGAGCGCCATGTCGCCCTTGATGCACTGGTCTCAAATGGCGTCTGTGAAGTCCAGCAGTTAAGGCACATGCTATCACTGATTGAACCATTGCTACAGAGAGATTTCATTTCTCTTCTACCCAAAGAGTTATCGCTCAAAGTTCTTAGGCTTCTCACTCCACCAGACTTGCTGCAAGCTGCACAAACCTGTCGATATTGGAACATACTATGCGAAGATAGTTTGATGTGGAGAGATAAGTGCATCGAAGAAGGAATTCTTGATCAGTCGGATGTTCAAGACTACCTTGATCAAGCCCCTTCTTCTCTTCTCAGTCCTTCGTCCAGTCCAAGAGCTGTTTCTGCATCATACTTCAAAACCACCTATTTACGTCACAAGAAAGTCGAGTACAATTGGCGCTACGGCATTTTCTCTTTTCGAAATCAACGAGATGGTTATTTTTCGGAACGCGCCGAAATCAATGGACAATGTGGCACAGGTACTGGCCCTGGCACCTCGGTCACCATGCCTAAAGACAGGAATCGCAAACGTCCTCAACTCAAAGAAGTGTTATATCTAAAAGGTCATGATGACCACGTGGTGACTTGTCTTCAGTTCAACCCTACTTCCAATATCATTGTCAGCGGTAGCGACGACAATACACTCAAAGTTTGGTGTAGTCTCAGCGGGCGTTTGCTGCGCACTCTCACTGGCCACAGTGGAGGCGTGTGGTCCTCCCAACTCTCATCGGACAACATTGTCATCTCGGGTTCCACTGACCGGACGCTTCGGGTGTGGGACGCTTTGAGTGGTGATTGCTTGCACACCTTGTATGGACACACCTCTACCGTACGTTGCTTGGCACTGCATAGCAAACGTGTTGTCTCTGGCAGTCGGGACGCCACTCTTCGTGCTTGGCACATCGAGACCGGAGAGTGTGAACACGTGCTTGTGGGTCACTTGGCTGCAGTGCGTTGTGTGCAGTACAACGGCAATCTTTGTGTCTCTGGTGCATACGACTACACGGTGCGCGTTTGGAAAGTGGAGACCGAACACTGTCTGCACGTGCTCGAGGGACACAGCAACCGAGTCTACTCGCTCCAGTTTGATGGCGAGAACATCGTATCGGGCTCACTCGACACCACCATTCGCGTGTGGTCAGCCAGTGAGGGCAAACTCAAACACACCTTGATGGGCCACCAGTCACTCACTTCGGGCATGCAATTGCGCAAGAATATACTCGTTTCAGGCAACGCCGATTCCACAGTTAAAGTGTGGGATATCAACACTGGTCAGTGTTTGCAAACCTTGTCTGGTGCCTTCAAGCATAGCTCTGCGGTTACGTGTCTTCAATTCAACACAAGTTTCGTTATCACTTCTAGCGACGATGGCACAGTAAAACTATGGGACCTCAAAACAGGCGAATTTATACGTAACTTGATAACTTTACCGTCTGGAGGTTCTGGTGGCGTGGTGTGGCGCATTCGGGCCTCGGACACTACATTAGTGTGCGCTGTGGGCTCACGCAATGGCACCGAAGAGACAAAATTGCTTGTGCTTGACTTTGAGACCGCTTACAGCATTGATCAAGACCTGAGAAGCTTCTTCAATCCTTCCCAGAGCGACGAGTCAATGGAGCCATCGGAAAATGCGATCAATTCAGTGAGATGGAATGAATCTGAGCAAATCGATTATGGCGATGTCGACTTACGACGCCCAATCAATTCTTCTGCCAATTACATGTTGGAGCCAATGTCTCAACCCTTTGTGCGAGCAGAAGAGGAGGAAGAAAGGCCCATAGCGCCGCCTCCGCCACCACCTACCCCAATACCCTCTACCTCGCAGCCCATTTCTTCGTCGATCTCGAATAATTCACTCAGCTCGCTCGTATCTAGCGTGTCTACCTCCTCCGCGGGATGTCAGCACCTTGGAGAGAATCCACTCAGCCAGAGTGCATCAGAGGCTAGTCTCAGTCGGACACAGACGGAAGAGATGTCAAGCTCACGGCCGATTGACGTCGAGGACAAGGCAGTAGTTGACCAAGCAGCCTGTGACGATCAAAGCAAAGAGCTACCCCAACCTAACTCGATGGACGTCGATAGATGATCTATTTCTACTTTCTCTAGGGTAGCTAGTTTTCATAACATTCTCATTCATTTTGTTTTTATTATTTATTGACATAATAGTTTTCAACAATTTTAATTTATCTAGTTTTTATTAAGTCAGCTTTATTTATAGTTTATATTGAATTATTAGTTTTTATTTGATTAAATGGTGTGTCTAATCTTTGTCTCATGACAGATGTGGTTGCAAAAGGCTTATGTTGTTGATGTTATCACCTAGTGTCACGCATTGTTTGTCCTCTTGGAACCACCACACCTGTGTCTATTTTTGTAACCCCCACTCTCCCTCCTCACCAAGAATGACTGTCATTGTCGGGCTGTGAGACAAATAGTAGTAAAAGTACAAATCGAACAAGTGCGACACTCGCGCATCGCCAAATGGAGTCATCATTTTTTTCTATTTTGCTCTATCTTGTTTTGTTGTCGCGTTTTTGTTTTATTTTGAATTTTCTATTTTATACCAAGTCACAAGTCATACAACCTCTCGCTCACTAATAAAGTTATGTTCTAATAACCTGTTGAGAATGTTGAACCCATCTACTTTGATGATGTTGAGTAACCAGAAAATTTGCTCTGTTTACTCAATACCAGTGTATGGTCATTATTTCAGACAATATAATTAGCCATGTTCTCTAGGGATAGTGATGATATGATGAGATGTGAGAGAGTAGGGTTTAAATCATATGATGATGCAATCAAATGCGTCATGTTCTGCTTGCATTTTCGAAGATTTGAATGGTTTCCAGTAAATGATTTGTTAAAAGCTGAATGACCAAGGTTTTGAAGGGGTCAATCTTTGCTTAGCGTGGTGTTGTGGGGTGAGAGTAAAGAACAAATAGTAATAGTAGAAGCAGTGTCACTTGCAGTGGTAGCATGCACGACTCCCTTCCAAACTATAGCATTGTGGCGCCGAAGTGATCAATGAGTTATGGTGCGAGCACCGTCTAGCGTCACTGGGTGGTGGTCAGCAACCCTTCTATCCCTTCCATCACAGGATAATGATCGCTGAGAGAAAGAACTTTCACCTTTATCTCAAAGGCTAGCGAGAGAGGCATTGAACTTGAACGCGAACGGTCCCAAAGGTGATCGCGGGACTCGATTGTGGAGCAACATCTCGCTCGCTCCCGCTTCTCATCATAATTATATGTGTGTAGAGAATGTGATGTGGTAGTGCGCCATGTCCGCTAACCCTTTGGGCTCCATTAAATAAATTAGATTTACCCGATGGGTAGCGATGACTTATCCATGTTGCCAAAGGATCGCCTGTCATGTTTTGAAGTTTAAAATTCTACTCGCACGCTGAACCGCTCTGTGCTAACGAACCGATTATTGACGATGACGGGCTATTGGCTGCAGTCATGCGATCAGCATATCAAAGGTCGGAATCCACCTACCACCGGGCAGTCGGGTGATGCCATTTCGACAGGCGATCATTAGGCCGTGCCATGGCCAACGGGCTGCCATTAACACCACTGAAGCCAACCAACCGCTCAACTCCACATTCACCGCTTTATCGCGCCCAATCTGGCTCACACTTCCCCGTGACATAGGCCTTGAACTTTAACACCTAACCTTGAAGCATGATTATGCTCGCCGCACGGATTCTTCCAGATGTAACCAACCAATAAACAAACCGATTTAATTCTTCGCCATATTCCCTCCGTCCAGTTTGTCCATCTGTTCGGTTATTAGTTATAAAACTAGAATTCCACTCGTCGATCAATTGTCTTTATTCATGAATCACTCACTGATCGGATCATATGTCCGATGTCATTAGTTGCTCAGCGGTTCGATGATAAATTGCTTGAAATGTCAATTGGCAAAGCAGAAGAGCAAAGAGAATCGAGTTGAGCTTCTTTGGGGATAGAAACACAGCGACACCTTGGGCGCCACTTGTATTGATGCCTGTTATTATTTGGCCATTTGCTTATCATCAATAGAAAGATGTCTCCCCTTGCTCGCAAGTTGCTTGTATTTCTCCTTCTTCTCAAATCATCGAGATAAATAAAAAAAGAATAGAAAAATACACAGTACGCAAACAAGTGTTGAGGAAAGAGAAAGCGAGAGATGGGGGAAAATCAATCTCGGTTACAACAAGAAAGCAAACTTTTCCACCAATTGCAAACAAAGCAAATCCTTCTACCTTCCCCATCTCCGCTTGTTTAGTGTCAGGTGTAGCCTTACACACAAGCAGGGCCTGGAATATGGCACTTGATTAGGCAAGTTCTGTGATAAGCTCGACGTGGAGTCAAGGAGAATCTGTCAGAGTGGAGCGTGTCGCAAGCCATTCACTCGTCTACCGGGACATCTTCACTGCTTGGTAAACGCCGATCGCCTTGCTGGGTTGACTTGCAAGCCTAACGCAAGCTGACAGGTTGATGATTATTGTGCGAGTGTGCAAATGTCACCATTGTCTGTCTGTCCGTGGGTCGCATTGCGCGACGAGATGAATAATCAATCGGCACTGGCGGCATCGGTGGGCAAAGTGCAATGATGGCTCAATCGGCACCAGTCGGCCGACCTACCAGCCGATCTAATGGAGCCTCTGCTCTTGAGCCAACTTAGATCACCTTGGCGATCGATGCCAACGCCAGTTTGTATCAATGACACTGAGCGGCGGTGAGCATCACACTCGGCGGACAGTACCGTTTGTCTGATTAGCATTGGTCAGATTAGTCTTGCTGCACTGGGCGCGATTGCCGTCTCTGACAAGACAATACCGTCTGGCGAGGCACGTCGCACCGTGGTGCAATGCAATTCAGCTACCGAATCTGGCTGGATGCTGTGGCTCATCTGACCCAAGCGGCATCCCTCGCTTCACTCACTGCTACATACTATCTCTTTACACATTTGCTTCAGCACCTTGATCAACTACCGGCCAATTTCATTGATCGATGCAAACCGGACATGACAGCGACACGCAGTCTACACCACGGGCTACTCACAACGATTTCCACCAGTACATGCAAATACGCGCACAAGTGCCAGATACTCCTTTCGCTTTCTTCTTGATTAAACTCATACTGCATAATCAAACAAATCCTTTTGATTTAATCAAATTATCTCAATGAACGATTATATTTACATCATGGAACCAGAAATCATGAATTAGACAGAGAATTTAAAACTGATCCAACGCCAACGCTACTGGAATCATGACAAGCCACTGAGAAAAATTAAATCTTAGAGCAAAACCCCCCACATGCGAAGCAGTAATTGGCAAGAGTAAAAGCACAAGCCTTAGGTATTTAAACATGACGTGCATGGTTGACCGTGATCATCACCCTCGAAGTGAAAGGCCATCGGGGGAATTCAACCAAGCTAAATTGGTATCACTTTCCCCATTGCCAAAAATACCTGTTAGAATGACTCAATAGTGCTACTCATCGCAATTACTCGACACCCACTGACGATTGGGTTGTGTCACACGAGTGAACACGACACAACCCAATCTGCACATAGACTTGTTGAAACGTGATAAAGTTATTGCGGTGTGTGTGCGTGTGAGTGGAGTTTTTTTGATACCGCATTCAATTACTATTTGCATTCGCCAAGAGGTCTATGACAGGAGGCCATTGTGTGAATTGTTCGGCATCGCGCGGCACGACAGATACCGAATTGGCTATCAATGCCTTGAGTATATTAAACTGTTTGATTCAATTAACTTTCCAAGTGTATTGGTGTGGCCAAACATGAGCATTAGCAAACATTAGCAATGATAATCGCTGCCAGTGGCGCTAACAGTGGCAATCAAGCACTAGACAAGCTATTCTTTGAGCCAATCGTGTTTCCGATCAGATGGGTTACGAAGTCCTTGACTTGACTGGTTCCAAAAAAACTCTCGGATTCCAAACCTTCAATTGTGGTTGATCTTTGGAAAGAATTATCACCAGATCATGTTCTCTCAACGCCCAAAAATAAAATAAATATCAGTTACCGCTGCGATATTAATCAGACAACAATGTGTGATGAACCAGTGTCCTCTACCTTTGACTATCTATCGATTTATGCTTTAACTTACAATTTAGTATACAAAGCAGACCCAACACCTAAAGCTATCTACAGATACGCGTAGCGTTTGACCATGTGTGCTGTTTAT
>WURS02421364.1:0-16791 GCA_011762765.2 Rhinocypha anisoptera
GATAGGAATTCATTTATCAGAAATAACAATGGTTGTTTTATATACTCATACACTGCAAAATTATTTTACCTGGAATACCCCCCGAAAGGCAAGCGGTCGGCCCAAGACTCGCGTCTCGGTTCATCGGGACGTGATCCAATCTCACCTGGCGATTTAATTCTAGGAGTTTCGGTGGCGTTTCGGTATCCGCGTCGCCGCCGCGGAGAGACTCGAAACTCGGCAGGCATAAATTTGGGAGGGGGAGGAAAGGAGGTGAGGTTACACCTTTTCGGACACGTTGCTCCCATTTGCATTGTCGATGAGCCGGTCGGTTGTGTGCCGGGCACGATCGGACTCGTTCTTTCGTTTCGACTCTTTTTTTTCCTGGGCCCGTTCGAGCGTGAAATAGTGATGAAAAATGGAACTGAAATATGTCAAGTGTGTGCAGCCGTCTAGCGTGCACTTGGGGCCCTCGATCATTTCCCCCTCTCACGCCGGACTGCCGGTACTGCTTCTTTACGAGGGTGGGTCATTTTTCAGATTCGGCTCAAAATGTGTGAACGATTCCATAATTCTTCCAAATCCGCACTGGACTAACGTTTCAGTGATTTATTTTTCCCACTTTCGCGAAGATCTCACTTCGTTGTGAATTTTATTCTGGCCACGGAGCTGCAAATTCCATTTGAATTCCTTTTTCAGTGCGACGCCACTAGATTTGTGGAAATAACAACCATTTGATGCGAAATTAAAACAGAAAAAACTGTACTCTTGCGTCGAGGAAAATAAAGCGTAGGTTGAATGGAGGATTTTGAGATGTGGTTATGAAAAATAATGGAGAGAATAAATTTGAATAGAGGAAGGGGAAAGAAGAAAGCTTGGGGTTAAATGTAGAAGGGAAACCTTCTGGAAGAAATTTGAAGTAGGTGGCGAAAATGGATGGATAGAATTTTAAAATAAAATGTGATGTCAAATAGAGCTAGGAAATAAAACATAGGAAGGAGAAAATAAAATATGTTCATAGGTTGATTCCCGGTCAATTGAAGTAAGCTTTGAAAAAGAATTTTAGCTAGTGAGACTTAGGCTCATATATATATATATATATATTTCCGGTAAATATCCCATGTTAACTTTCAAGGAGTAAGGAAAACTAAATTCTAATCTATTTGCACTACAAAGTAAATATATTGACTTAAATATGCCAGGTGCGACATGTTACTTGTAGCAATAACTATCTATATTAAACCTTAAAAGAACAACATTTTTGTAATATGGTAAATTTAAGTACAAAACGTATTCTTGAGGACAAACCTTCCACTGAAATGCGGTACTCTAATTTGGCAAGGTAAATGTAAAATCAGGCGAAAAAATTGAGGACATAATAATAAATATATAAAAATCTGTAAAAGTTCATTTAATTACTATATTTTCGTAGTTTTAAACGTGTAAAATGAGCGAAGAAGAAAATATTTACTTGAAGGAAGGCATTATTTTATCACTGCATTTGTAACAGTAAATTTATATTTAAAAGCAGGTATTAAATAGAATCTTTCATTCGTATGGATAAAATCGGTAAAAACAAGTATACGGAGCATCCAAGTTATAAATTTAACAATGTGATTTTCAATAATAATACCGTAATGTAATTCAGTTGGCAAACAATATATACGTACCATGGGAATTGTAAAGTCTTCCTAGAAATATTTTTTCATATTTTACATCTTGTTGACGTCGTGCTGAAAGTGTATTTAACGAACATATACTAGTATGCAAAATCTTCGAAATAAAAAAGTGATTTTTATCTCGTAGATTCAAATGTGTAGTTTTCCATACGTTGTTTAATTTTTGTTCCGTGTAACATGGCGGCCAAATTTCTAATCAAACGTATCCGGAATTCTTTACAAACGTATTCTTTTTTTTTGTTGGAAAGTATCTCTGGGTGCACATTAAATGAAAATGCGAGCCGAATCTCGATTCTACCACATTATATCTCCATCGTAATTCCTCGTCGAAGATTTGTACTAGAACTAACCCGAGCAGTGACTGGTCTATTGTGTAGTAAACCGTGTGTAACGGCACATGTGTCAAATAAGTCTGTCTTCCCTTATGGAAAAAACATCGTCGATACGAAATTGCGAGCGGATCAGTGGTTTCGGAAGGAACGCGATTTAAACCACGATGTCCAGGGGAATGTAATACCGATGCCATTTTCACACTCGCGCCCGGAGAGGGAAGCTCGACGTCGCTCTGCCCCCCTTCGATTCGTCGACGATGAAGCCGTTTCTGTTGCAACGACTGCTCGCGGGCGCGTGTCCTCTATGGCCCTAATGGACGGTGGTGAATAATGGTCCAACACGGGAACATCCGCCCTGCGATCCCTTCAGCCGGCCTGCCCTCCACCACCTTTTTCATTGGCGGTCGCGTTCGGATGGAATCGCCGTCCGTTGGGGGGCGACACTCGGTGCTTCGGATATAGTACGCGAATCGTGCGCTGCTGGTGCTGCTGCTATAAGAGCGATTTATTTAATGTTCGAATAGTTCAACTCGAATATCTTCGTCCAGATATCTCGACGACTCCCTATTCTCAACAATGAATGCGGTCTTAAAATGCAGTCGTAGGTAGACTGATAGTATTATGAACCAATTAATTCCATGTCATTAATCTATTCCATTATCGCTACAGCAGGCGCCATTATTCTTGATTGGCCATAGATTTCGTATTAATATAAGCAGGTGTCAATTATATAAGCAGGTGTATTTTCTCAATTGTCCAAAACGTTAAAATATGGATTTCAATTTACATGCTTGCTTCTAATATAACAGGCATATGGCATTAATAAAAGATATCGCTGACTTACAAAGCACTTTGCAAACTGTATGATGAAACTCTTTTCTATTCTATCAACTACAGGAGAATCTAATCTCAAACCACTTGGAGACTCTCGCGTAAAAATTTAAAAGATTGGAATAAACTTGACCCTGAATGTGTGTTTTGATGAATTTCGGTCCAATATTCGGCAACGGCGAGCTCCAAATGTCAATTTTCGCGATTTTAACATATGAATTCCCATTGCCGAAGTATTGAACCAAACTTCGTCGAAACATAATTTCGGTCATTTCAATAAGTTCATTCCGAACAAAATTTTTACGTAGTTCCATCCATACTGTCGAAAATGTCTTCCGTTTACCTGTAGCACGCAGAAAACCAATTTCTTTCCATCTCATCAAATTCAACTTTTTGTAATGTTTTCTTCGCGCTTTTTATTTTAATGATTCCTCGTACCAATTTCGATAATCGAGAGAAAAGTGTAAATTATTAGACAATAAAACACGTTGAAACCGATCCTGATGTTTTTTCGTTCCCCCTTTGGGTTTAAAAAAAGTTTTCTTTTGTGAGCCATTCTCTCCACCTATACGCGTGTCTGGTCAAGAAAAAATTGACAAATTGTGAGGCTCAGAGGCAACATCTTTAGCTGATCGTTAAACGACATGGGGAAATGTATGACAAAAATGATTAAACAAAACTCTAGCTTTTCACATTGTTTGCTATTCCCAGTGCTTTTGTAAGAGTAGAGTGACTGTCTAATAATAAAAGACAATTTTCTTTCAGATGTTTCTGATTTTAAACCCACCTGGACCACTGGGAGTTAGATAACATTGTATGAAATATGGAAAATGGTAATTTCCGAACTTTTTATGCGTTTCGGCAGGGTCAAATAATTGTCCGATTGAGCTGAAATTTATTTTGGAATGTTTTGCTTTTCACGCATTTGCATAGGTAAATAGAAATGCCCACTCAACTTTCAAACTTTCGGTTTTTTTTTTGGACACCCTAGTGTCGAATGCGATCGAGGCGAAAGTTATTCGTCTCACGCATATATTGCATTCCTTCAGAGTCCCGAGAGTTCTCCGGTCTCTACTCTGGGATTTCCTTCGACCGTTTCTGGCCATCTCTGGAGATCAACCGCCGATATTCTGCTCCTCGTGCTTCTTAACCCTCACAGTAGTCATGTTCGTAAATGTTCTCGATGTTACCTCTTTCTCTCTTTGCATCCATAATGTTTGTCTTCATCCTTACCCTGCCGATCTTCCACATGATGTAAAATTCGGGCTCTCTCCATGAGCTTGTAACGTCATAATTTATTGTACCATTCTCCTCCTCGGGAGTAAACCAAAAAACGCCGCACACTTCCAAATTTACCTCTTTAATCTCTCGTTTCTCACTTCACACTCTCCACACTCAACAGACCCCTCTATTTCTTCACAACAATCCCCGCTCTTCTCCTTACACAAACACCAAACAGAAACTTTCCCACAATCAACCATCCAAAATTCTACTCCAAATCAACAACAATGAAACAAATGGCCAGTACACAACATCACAACAATAGGACAGTAATAGGCCAGACGTTACAAGCTTAACCCAAACGAATCGGTTCCCATGAGTTCTCTGGAGATGAATGGGAACTTTGGAAGTAGAAGTGCGTGGTTATTTTTCCTGAGCGACGGACAGGCTGTCGACCCGTGGCGTTCATCACGTACTCACCACTTCCGGGTACTCACGGAGAACTTGTCCGTGGCGATTTTCTCCGCGACCATCTTTTTAGTCCTTCGTCGGACTTAGGCAGCGTCCGGTCGGGAAAGTGTGGGGGGTCTGGAAAGATGGATGGGGTATGTAGGAATGAATGGAGCGATCTCGGTCTTGGGGTCACCGGCCGCGAGTGGCGGTTTGGGGGGACGGTGGCGTAAAGGAGTGGAGGAAAGGGAACGATAGATGCGCCCGCCTGCCTAGCTCTCAGTCCGTGAGTGGGAGGTTCGTACCGTCTTGAAGAGGACTTGGGTCGGGGATTGTTTTTCTAATGTGGGAGGACGGGAGTTCGAATTCGGGAAGGACGAGGAAGAGGGCGTTCCCGTGTTAGGAACACACGAGTAGTCCTTGACGACGAAGGTCCCCCCCCCCCCCTCTTACCACAGAATCAATCGCTTTCGCGGGAACTTCGAGACGTGTGCGTACCTCCGCTCTCCAGGTTCGACTGGGTTTAATCTCCCGTGCCGTTTCCCCTTCTCTTTCTCCCAGAGCTTATGCCCAGGGTATAAGCTCGTGGCTCTTGTCTTATATCTGCGAAATTGATGAGAGTTTTAATTTTAAATAATTGTTATCTCTTTCTCTTGCAGAAATCTAATAGAACTCTCATCTTAAGCTCTAGCTTCGTATGTAACATCAGAATTATTTGTACCATTCTCCTCCTCGGAAGTAAAAAAAAATACCTCACACTTCCAAATTTACGTCATCATTCTCTCGTTTCTCACTTCACACACTCCCCCCCACTTCGCACTCGACAGTCCCCGCTATTCCTCCACAACAATCCCCGCTCTTCCCCTCACACAAACATCAAACAAAAACTTTCCAACAATCAACCGTCCAAAATTCTACTCCACATCAACAACAATGAAAAAAATGGTCAGTATACAACATCACAACAATAGGCCAACAATAGGCAAGACGTTCACTTAATATTTATTTTATCTACAAGTATTTGTATCTAAAACATTATTGATGTTTTATGAACAATACTCGTGAATAATTTCGATTGACATTCATTAAGGAAATGCAGATACGGATTAGCCAATTAATGAGCAAGCTATAAATGCAGGCGATTACTTTTCACTCTTGGAGAGTTAATAACGTTCTTAATTACTTTGTTCTATAGCATGGAATTTATCATCCTTAAGATCTCGGTGTTGAACCTATTTTGTTGAAGTTTTCGTATCGTAGAGAAAAATTCTATATGGTTAGCAGGCGGAATTAAAGGATTTGTGCCACATGGAGGAAATGAAAAGCCATTATATTAATCTTGATTTATGACCTAACTTAGTCATTTTAAAATAAATTTAATAGATATAGGCAAATTTGGTATATAAAATTGAGACATATTAGCACACTCATTAATAGGAGATTAAATGATTATTTTGAGTAGCACGTGAAAATTACGTGATGTTTTAAACCTTCAGACTATTATGATTTGTTTGAATCAAAATAGGTGGGAAAAATTTTTAGAATTTGATACAGGTGAGGTTTACCGGAGAAAACTTATTAAAAATATTGGAGGTATGCCATTGAGGTATAAGGGGGGGGATAATATAAAGACTTTAGAATATGCCAGATGTTGCCTCATTGAAGGTGAAACCGGTCGAAATTTACTAATAAACCTGTGGAACATTACCGAATTGTAATAATTACATAGAAGAAATTATCATTTGTTGCGGTGTCATGGTATCAGTAATTATTGACGAACTGCCTAGTTTCAGGTGTGATGTGGTGGATTTGAAACGTTATTTCCGGCCTTGGTGGCGGTGTGGTAACGTCCTCGTCTGCCAACCCGGAGGTCGTGGGTTCGAATCCTGACTAGGTGAATTTTCTATCTCCACCTAGGGCATGGATGTGTGTGTTTCGTCATTGTTATATTTTTTAATGTTTTTGTGTCCACTGTAAATTGGCCTCATACTGCTGTATGTTGGCGATTGGAAAATAAAAATACAAAAAGTAATGATGATAAAATAAAGAAAAAATTGTAATTTACCACTAGCATCCATTAACTGATTATTTTTCCACACCTGATGGTGATGTAATTTTTTCGAAAAAATAGATTAAACTAGTTAAAATTGCTATTTCTTTATCATTAATAGATAGTATAAGTGCTATTTATTTATTAGCTAGTGTGAGCATGTAAGAAAGAATGTATTAAAGACCGTAAGTAGGGCAGCAGGCTCACAATTAATGGGTGTAATGTCAGAATTATTTTCATCATATTTGCGCTCCTCCTCGGGAGTAAACAAAAAAAATGCCGCACACTTCCAAAATTACGCCTTTATTCTCTCGTTTCTCACTTCACACTCTCCACACTTCGCAATCAACAACCCCTATTCCTACACAACAATCCCCGCTCTTCCCCTTACACAAACACTTAACAAAAACTTTCCAACAGTCAACCATCAAAAATTCTACTTCACATCAACAACAATGAAACAAATGGTCATTACACAACATCACAACAATAGGCTAGACGTTACATGCGTCATGGATCGAGGGTACGTAAGACCATTGCTCAGAGGTGAATCTGTTAGCTTTGTGACCTAATTCGTTTCAAAAATTTTTAAAACTATGTAAATGATCAATTATTCTTTGGCACCCAGGCGACAGTTTGGCGAGCATGATCGTGTTTCAAGCGATGATTTTCTGTTTCAGATTTAACATGAACTGGTACGTTTCGCCCTTCGGCGCCACCATCGGCGATGGATCGCCACCGCGCCCGTTCCCTCGCCGCTTTTTCGTCTCATCGACGGACACTCTCTTTCGCCTCTGGCGGGCGTGTTTGAGGCTCACTGCTTCGTCGACGGTCTTGTTCGGATTTCGCATCTGTCGGTTCTCTCACCCTCCCACGTCCTTCCGCCGGCGGTCGCCCTTTCGAAGCGCCGTCACTCGCCGTCCCCCCTCCGCCCTCCTCCTCCTACTCCCCCCACTCAAGAGTGATGGCTGCCAAGTCAAAGCGCAAAGGTTCGATGTTTTAATCCCTCTTTAAAATTCACTTTATTCACCATCTTCCTCTCCCCTTCCCCCTCGACGAGGGAGCTGGACAACTTTCATCGGATTTGCATAAGGCTCCCGCGGGAAACATCCGGTTCGGAGGATGTTTCCTATTCACTGTTGGTTTCTATCCCCCACCTGCCCGTTGCCGGGGAGATGTGAACCGAACCGACAACCCCTTCACCGCGCGCATGCCAATCATAATCCCTCTGCCAGCGTCGAGCGGACGAACGAGACGCAGGCCGTGCTATCTGTTTTCCAAGGGGTCCAAATCGGGGCTGGCACTCGTATCTCTTTTGGTGAAGGTGAAGGGATTTGCCTCCCGCAGGCCGCCCCATTCTCTAACCATCAAAGTCCCCATCGACAACCTCTGTATTTCTCCCTATCTCTCTCTCTCTGTGTTACCCCCTTTTAACTCCACCAAAATCCTTATATTCTGCCCCTAAGTGTTTACATTGTCCCCTGTTGCGTAAGTGTAAATGAGAAATGATAATCCATACTTACTCATGATACCGGAAGTGCGATAACTCCTGCTCTTATGCATCTTTATCGCAGTTATCACATATGCATGTCCTAGTTAATGTGATTTTGAATGTCATATTGAAAATGGCGATGTCCTCGGAAGAGCAGTATTAATCAATATATACCCCATATGAGGTCCGATTGGTAATATTAAAAAGTTTTTGTTTTCCACTTAAAGATTTATTGACACGAATAGTTTCACTACAACCTTAGCATTTACAAGTGACTGTAAAAAACATCTACCACAAAAGAACGGCCAAGCTTGGGAAGGGGGAGGGTAGGGGGGGTTGATGGGGGTGGGAGAAGTTGGAAAGTGTTGGTTAACTGAGTGGGATGGGAGAGGTAGTGAGTGATGTCAAGGAGAGGGATTGGAAGGGGGAAAGGTGGTTGTTAGTTATCTTCTCTTTCTTCCGAACGCTGGCGAGAATGGATAATTGCTCTAAGATGTCCATACGGTTCCCCTTGTCTCGGTGTTCATCTTGGACATAAAGTCTGGTTGGTGCCCTTCGGTTTTTTAGATGGTTCCCAAACTGCGACTTCCCCGTGTTGTAGATGTAGTATCTAGTGGGTGTAGTATCTAGTGGATGTAGTATCTACGCTGCCGTTACTCTGTCCGAATGCTATTGCTTCTGCCAAATTGCTCCGTATAGGAGACACCACCATCGCTATATCCCAACAAGTACACATCGCTCCGGTCCATTTCTTCCATTGGATCTTTCACTTAGGTACAGGAGATCTTTCAGGCTCAGGCTACTGTAGTAAACTGGCTGCATCTGTAATTCTCTGAGGCTATCGGCCACTTCAGTCGATTTTGGACCAATATATTTGATCCTCCGCCAATGTTTGATCCTACGCCATTTGATCCTCCGCTCTCTATTATGAGATCTGTACAACTTATTCAAGGCCTTACTCCTCTCCTTCTTGTTTAGGAGGTTTTAGAAAAGGTATTAATTATAACCGTTGACCCTTACTATGGTTTTTATGGTATAATGATCTTTCTTGAATTCACCATTCTTGGATCAAGTTGATCATCGGTGCCGTGTTTAACATGCGGTGGATGTCCGATGGTTTTTGGGCTAGGTTCGTGCTTAGAGTTACGATGAATTACATGGTCTGTACAAGTGGTTTTACGGAAAATAGAAAAGTTTTGCTTTCAATTTTGAATTTAGATAGTCAAATCAAGAAAGTTTAATTTCCCGTGATCCTGAACTTGCACCGTGAACCTGATTTTTGTCATTAAAGGAGCTTAGCTGCTTTAGGAAAATGTCTAGAGGTCTAGAGGTCCGTCCACGGCCATAGAATGTCGTCCACATAGCGATACAAATATTTCACTTCTTTTAAAGACGGTGGCCACTGGGAAAAAAACTTTTGTTTTCCAACTTGTCTAAAAAAAAACCTCAGCGAGAAGCGAGGACAGTGGTGAAACCATACGTATACCCTCTGGCTGACATTGTGCTTAAAATACTTGTGATTAACACACACATTTATAAGCGAGACCAGTTTCTCAGCAGTAGGTACCAGATGGAAAAGCCGGCATTTTGTAGAATATTACGATGGAATTTGTATGATGATGATAGATGTGCTGACAGATGCTGAAATGCTGAAGGGTGTAGTAAAGGCGGGATTACATATGTAGGATTGAAAGAAATAGACAATCTATGTGTCAAATCGGCTTTAAAATCTGTCTACTAACCGTCGTGAATAGTTATTTTTCTTGCTTTAACTAAAGATAAATATTAAACTTAAGAGGACATATATTCCTTATTTTTATAATAATGTGCGATGGTATCTATAGTATATAGAATATATATAGTTGAATATACCTACATCATATGGATTAAAAATCGTATTTCCTAATATCATCAGACTCATTTAGTTCATCAATATATTAGATATTTTTATAACTAATGGCGCAGAACGAGTTGAGTATTGTCAGGCTTGCTATGCTGGAGTTGGAACATATTGATGCAAAGAGATTCCATCAGTTCAAATTATTTTACTGTCTCTAACATGTCGGAATATTAAAACATCGTCAGGTTAATAATGATGTCAAGTGTCATCTTATTTATCTTTATATCCTGTTAAGATTTAAAAAAATATTTCAATTAGTAAGAAAAGCCTATCTCTTTGCCATAAATTGGTTGAGAACTTATATTTTAAATACTTGTAGGACCAGATCCGAATTAGAGTCATACTGTTCATTTCTTAAAGAAGGTTTGGTTTAAACTATATATGTATAAGATATATATTTCGTATTAAATTTCGTAGTAAAATATTCTTGCACCAATATTTTTTCTGTTCCTCTGTGGAAATATATACAGGGTGACAACCTCTATTTCTTTCATTATGGAATTCCATCCGGTGGTGGACTCCTCAGTGAATTGTTGCACCTTTCTGTAATGAGTTATAGATAATTGTGCTCTTCTATCGGAAATTTAGGAGCAATAGTTATTTCTTGTGCTTCCCTTGGATTATCAACTCTTGTGAACTTTTCACTTTTGTGGCTTTGCATGCTCCTACCTTTCCATCTGATCGACGCGTGGAGATACGCAGAGCGGGCATCGTCTGCCGACTCCTGCCCGTCCCGTGTTTTAATACGCCATCGAGTTTTGACGGCCGTCTGTTTCAGCCGTTTCCATTCTTCGCCTTCGTATTTATTTTTATAACAGTGACGTGTGCGCTTCCCCCCCCCCCCTAGAGAGAGTACACTGTGGCGTTTGGCCTTGGTTTTGCAGCGAGGTGATTCTGTGGCGGCCCATCCCAAAAGTGGACCTGTTTCCGCCACAAATACGCAAACTCTTGCTTTGGCTCATTCGATCGCCTTTCTCTTTTTATCACCCCGCTTTAACTCTCTCCCCCCCCTACGCTCATCGCTCATCCTCTCCACATCACCCTGCGCTTCCCTTGCCCCTTGTACATAAGGTCACTTGGCGGGGGGGAATGGAGTGGTATTCGACGGGGCATTCGCACCGCAAGGAGCACCTACGCCACAGTGGAAACGTTCAGTCTTCTCACTTGGCTATTTCTGGTGTAACGTCAGATTTAATTTTACCATAATGCTCATCGGGAGTAAACCAAAGAAAACTCAGCAAACTTCCCGATTTATGTCTTTATTCACTCGTGTCTCACTTAATACTCCCCCATTCTCAGTCCCCGCTATAACCTTCCAACAATCCCCGCTCCTCTCCTTACATAAACACCAATCAACTAAATTCCAACAATCCATTATCCCAAATTCCACTTCACATTAATAACAATGAAATGATTAGCCAGCACACAACATCACGACAATAGGCCAGACGTTACACTGGCAATGCGATGCAGGCAACCACGCAATGTTTACCATTCTGAGAGTACTATGGGCCGTGTTGTCTAGATAACAACTATTTTTGAAACGTTAATGAAGTTATGAAGGTAAAAATATTAATGAATAATTATATATACTAGTTTTTGAAAGTGGTAATATTTCGCCATGTACTACAAACAAAAAAAAGATATTACAATGTCGCATTGACTTCGGCCCATGATGTCACTACGTTAGCGTACCAAAGCCATCCTAGCTCCTGCCATGTTCATTTTCTGTTAAGTCTGTTCACCGTCGTATTCAGAGTATCAACCTGGTTGGTTAATTTACAGTTAATTATAAGGTGCTGAATAAGAAATGGCCCACAGGAGGATATTGCTGTGTGAAAATCTGTAGGAATTCAAATAAAACTTCCGGGATGCGATTTTTTCTGATCCCAAAGGACGGAGACAGAGGGAAAATTTGGATTTTCCGATTCGAACGAATGGACCTGCTATGGCTACTGCTGGAAAAGAGGTACAACTACCGTCTCTGCCAAAAACATTTTCAGGAGGACAAATTACGCCTCAGGTCGGCTTGTATAAAATGCCATGCCCACAATTTTTCTAGGTTATTTTGGATGATAACTTTCCCTAATCAAATTTCCCCAACCCTAATCAATGATTTATTTTACGTATTTCTTAAATGTTTTAATATTTTTAATAAATGAAAACATTTAGCACAAATATAAACTTTGATTGAATTGAGAGGTCTAGGAAAAATTGGAATAGTAAAAACAAGGCTCTCTCCATGCTTGGTGTTGCCAAATGTGTGTACATTGAAAATTTTGCAACATTGCAATTATATCTAGAAAAAAGGCCTGCTAGCCAACTCTCGCAATAGGAATTTCCTTTCACAAGTGTGGCGCTCACTTTCAGAATGAATATATATCGAACAGGTGCGCGTTTATCTTCCTGTCGATTGGCGATCCGCGATAATGAAGTGTTACTGTAGGCAACGCAACACTCAAAAAAACCCTATATAGTAACTTTATTTTTACCCCAGAAATCCGCGATTTTGGTATTTTATGTCGCCTTGTCACAATCGGCGTATCGAGTTCAACTTGGTTGAGTTTTGAGACGACCAAATGGGCGGAGGTTACTTCATCGTGTTCACCCACTCTTCGTTTTAATGCGCATAGTAGAGATGGGCGATTTCAAGGAATGGATCTCTGTTCGACCAAATCGATTCGAGTCGTATTTTGTGAATCGATTCGCTCGAAAAATCGGATCCTCTAAATCGATTCGAATCGAAATCTTAAAAGAATCGAAATTGTAACTGAATCGGAATCATAAATGGATCGGAATCGTAACAGAATCGATATCGTAATTGATCGGAATCGGAACTGAATCAAGGAAAAGAATGGAATCAAAATCGGATCACAATAATCGATTCCAAATAATCAGGAATTGTATAAAAATAATCGATTTCCTTGTGAATCGGATCGGAATCGTCCATCTCTTGTGGATAGGTAGGACGGGGGGGAGGGACACTTTTGGCGCGTTCCGATGCTCCGATGGCCGTTGGGATGATGATGACAATCCTCCTTTGCGTCGTAGGACACGAGGAGGGAGAGGGAGTGGTCAGTATCGAATGGTTCCGCCCTCTGACGGCGTCAGAAGAGACGGTATGGGAAGAAGCGTCTCCAGCCGACCTCGGAAGGCGGGGGGGGGGGGAGATAGAGGGAAGGACGTCGAAAGGAGAGTGACTTTGGTCTTCGCCACGACCTGGAGTAGCTCAAAGACGAGGACAGGATGAGTTTTAATGTGTAATTTCACGTGATACTTGTAGGTGGTGACTGATGGCTGACTATGGAAATGAGTGACTTTGTATGCACGAATATTTTATACGAATTAAAGATAGACGGCGTCCTGATGGACACTAAAAGTCGATATAAATCGAATTTCCAATTTGACTTAATCACAATATGAATAACTCATTTATTTCATCAAAGATTGAATGATAATAAAATGTACATTCCAATCCTGCCTCTTAGCTCAATTAAATGAAATAATTACTCCCCGTTATTAAAATAACTCATTAGTTAACGCTAAACGAAAAGGCATTTCCCACAATGGGAGATGAGGTGAAGTATTTCGGGGAAATTTTCTAAATATTTATTTCTGTCGCGTGACTTGTTTTAACAATCTTTTTCATGTTCAATATTCGTATTCTAGAAAATTTTTTCTGCATTTATTTTAATCAGTGTGGTTTTTAATTGTGCTACCGAATTTTCGCTATCCGTGCGATCGATACCGATGTCAGTGAGCTCATATTGATAAAGTTGTTTCAGAAATGATGATGAGAAAAGCAGACAACTGGATGTAACCTGCATATCATCACCTCAAAACGTCCAGAAATTCATTATACTGGATTTGTATTTTTTTGCATATTAAAATTCGATATGAATGTCGACCTCAAATTAATTAAGACTCATTTTCAACTGAAAATTTTACAATTGTAAATTTTTACCAGGTAAACCTGAAATCGTATTATGGACTCGGCAAAGCACTATATATGGGAAAAATGGCAATGCCATTACCCTTCTATAGTCAATTTTGCTCACAAACGGGGTGCAAACTACCAATCACCAAAGTCGTTTAATTTTCCCACTTCATTTGAAAGCCTTGGACCAAAAACCTCGGTCCCAATTTTCCTATGAGCTCACGTGATTGGATTTGGACAATTGTAGCATTAACATTAAATTACTCTTCCATTAAGATGAACCATTCAGATCTGACAGGGTTGTAAATCCCATTTATAATCCAATTTTATATATCGGCTGTTACAATTAGAATGGCTGGAAATGGAATCTGAAGAGAGTCCCAAAAACCGCCGTGATAATTAAGCTGGCGCTAGAGTCTCTGAAGAGCTCTCAGTTCAGGCCGTTTAATTAAAGAGTCAATAAACTTAATTCTTATGAGTCATCATTGGCCTTAGTTGATCAATAAACCATCACTAAAGGCCCATTAACTTATAACTAGCCGCAATGCATTTCGTTTCTCGCCCGCGGGGTAGAAATGTGTTCAGAATAGTGATTCGTCTCGTATCCTCTCCTCTTTTCGAAACGGTGGCGTTTGAATTCAGTCTTCATTTACGGAAATATTTCAAGTTGCAATCAATTTATCTTCGATGCCGTGGCGTTTGAACGTTGCACTAAATATTGAATCATTTTTTTATAATACGATTCCTAAACATTTTACGTTGTAATCGAGTTCAGGGAAGTCTCCAGGTCCCAAGCTATGGATGGCCAGCTTACAAGTTTATAGAACTTACTTATAACTTGAAATGGTGACATTTGGACGTTATGATGATGACAAATTGAAATTTTCCACAAAGAAAAGTTTAACTGCGACCTGGATTTCAATACTACAACATCAGATTCAGACCTGATTATGATATTGTAACATTGGGACCTAGGTCGCAGTAAACATTTTCTTTTTGGGAAAATTGCAGTGTATTTTCTTCGAAAGATTTTTATTTAAAAAGATTCTTTCTCCATTAAGTTCTCCAGTATTTTTCATTTGATATTTTTTTCATTTTATCTCTGTACCTAAAAATCAATAACTCGATCATAGGCGTCCTTTAGGGCGAATTAGATATTTTTTTAGATTTTGGTGTGAAGGAGAGTGTAGAATAAAGTACTGGACCTAATTCTGTTTCAAGGAACTGAAATTTCATGCAAGATTGCATCGTTTTGTTTTGCACAGGGAGGATGGCAAAGGCGTGGTAAAAGTAGGTATTTTCGTTTATAGACTTTCGACGACCAAGGTCATTTACGATAGTACCTCTCCAAATCTAATAAAAATAACATTTGAATGATTACAGCATCCGTTTCACTAGGCGGCGCCCAAAACTCGCCACCTTCGGGTAGATCTGTGACCGCGTGACCACCAGGATAACCCAGTCGGCGACAAAGTCGCATCACGTACGGTGGGCGAGGAACCAATTCCTTAAGAGAGATCCGAAAAAATGAAGGAAAAGTGAATTGAGGAAATGTTAAAAGGTAATGAAATTTCGAGTATGTAAGCGAGATGGAAGTAGAATGAAAAAAGTGCAATTTTGTCCTACAGACGGCAGTCAGAAAGCACGAGCTGGATAGTTAAGGCGAATGTCGTAAAAGTATGTCGCATATCAAACAGCATGTGGCAAGCCATCTCTGCGGGAGCCAATCTATGCCAATTCGGAATCCGTTAACTTTTCTGGGACGCATCCCACCCCGAAAGAGTGACGGGACGCTCCAATGAAATCTCGACGACGCGACAGCGACTTGAATGTCAAGTCGACATCTCGCTGTGAAATTTTCCAGTTTCCTGGAATGACGCCACCGTTATCGTCCCCTTCCGTGGCCTCGCTTTATGGTGATTTCATCGAGGGATTCAATTGCCGCCCCCTGGTGGAGTTGTTCGCAGCGGATTAGCGCGGTTACGCTAGAGAGGCGCCGGGGGATGCGTCGCCCTCCCCCGAACCTCTTCGACTTCTGGACTTTCTCTCCTTCCCGCATCGTGTTACTTTAGTGCCGATTTAATTTCAGCCCCCTGATTCCCGTACCATTCTCCTTCTCCCAACCCCATGAAAGATCTTTCTCTCTCTCCCTCTTGTCTTTCTCCAACTGTCTCGCCATCTCTTCCTTTTCCTTCCATCCTTTCTTTCTTCCTTCCTTTTTCCCTTCCTTTCTCCAACTTTCTTTTCCTCTCTCTCTCTCTCTCTGTCTGTCTACCTCTGTCTTTTACTATCTCTCTCACTTTTTCTCCCTCTCTCTCTTTTCTCTCCCATCACTCTCTTTTCTCTCCCCTCCCTCTCTTTCTCCCTCTCTCTCTTTTCTCTCCCATCCCTCTCTTTTCTCTCCCCTCCCTCTCTTTCTCCCATTCTCTCTCTTTCTCCCATTCTCTCTCTTTCTCCCTCTCTCTCTTTCTCCCTCTCTCTCTTTCTCCCTCTCTCTCTTTCTCCATCTCTCTCTTTCTCCATCTCTCTCTTTCTCCATCTCTCTTTTTTTCTCCCACTCTCTCTCTTTATCCCTCTCTCTCTCTCCCCCTCATTCTCTCTCTCTTTCCCCTCTCTCTTTCTTAATATTTCTCTGTTTTCTCCCTCTCTCTCTCTTTCCCCACTCTCTTTCTGTATTTCTTTCTCCTTTCTCTATCTTTATCGCTCTCTCTCCTTTTCTCTCTTTATATCCTTTCTATTTCACCCTCCCCCTCTCCCCCCCTCTCTCGGCACCTCTTCTCCCCAAACCCTCCCTCGAGAAGAGCCATACCTTCCGACCCTCCCCCTTCAAATCCACGTTCGGGTGTCGGATGCGTTATGAGGATTATATGGACCCGGACCCATCCCTCCCAGGGGGTGGGGTGGGTGGGTTTTGGGGTGG
>WURS02421375.1:0-16789 GCA_011762765.2 Rhinocypha anisoptera
CAGCTTTTAAAAGTTTGTACATAAATAGTCCCATTTGAAATTTCCTTCTTTTTTCAATTTTAAGAATGTTTAATTCAATATAGCATGGAGTAACATGATCCTAATATGCAATGTTGTACACACAGCATAAAACACAATTTTGAATTTTTTTGTAGTTTGGATAACTGACATTTTGAAATATTTGACATCACCAAAGAGCAGTAATCAATATTAGGAATCAGTAATCAGGTATTAACTAGTTTCCGTCTCAGTGGTAAGGACACTATGTTATGAAAACATTTTAACTGGTGAAAGGTTTTAGCTACTTTATTGGAGATGTGTGGTATGTGTTTATCCCAGGTAAGTGTTTTGTTTACGATAACACCTAAGTTATTAACCTTTCTTATGTTATAATCTATTTCTACATTTTGAACTTGAATCTTAGGCAGTGTTTCCATGTTTATAGAAGATTGGACCTTGGCACTGCCTATGATTATGCTCTTTGCTTTTAGTGAATGTAATTTCAAATAATTTTCCGACGCCCATTTACATGTAGAAATATGCCATTGTTAATTCGTGCAATGGCGCTAGGTACCTCATTTCGATCGCAGTTGAAAGATGATACTTACAATAACGTATTTTGTGAGGGAGGTCTTGAATATAAATGACAAAGAGCAATGGCCCTCGCGGGACCCCCACGTTCGACAGGAAGCGATTTAGAACGTAAGTCGTTCTTCCTATCATTCACCGCCTGCTGTCGTTGCCTCAGGCAAGAGCGGAACCATTGTAAAACAGAAGTAGATAATTTTAAATTAGATAATCGTCTTAAAAGTATATTATGATTGACGCAGTCAAAAACTTTACTAAAATCGAAAAGTACCAATACTGTTATTTTTTGCTTATCCATTCATTGAAAGTCTTATGTCATCTGTTATTTTAATTAATGCTGTTTGAGTACTATTTCCTTTGCGAATTGATTGAAATGACCATGACTTGTATCATGTGCATGTGAATGTATGGTGGTGGCTCACCCCCTGCCACACGCCCTTGTGGCGGCTTGCAGGGTATTATGTAGATGAGCCTATAATATTCTTTAGATTCACTACAAATCTACTTTCCTGAGCTATTGTATTTCCCTTTCCTTCTCCTTATCTTTTATAATATGTCTAATGTGTATTTATAATATCTCTCTCTTCTGTCAGTAGAAATTTGTAACCCATGGAAGTTAATGACATAGGTCATAAAAATATGCTGGGCACCATTGGATAAGCTCACTGATAGCAACGATAACATTAGATGTTTGATATGCGTGGTTCGAGAGGAAAGAGATGCGCGTTTTTCGTAGACATTTTACAATATCTGTAGAGAGTAAGATGGAGCTAAATTTATTGGATAATGAGGATGAAAACAAATCATTTTCACACATAATTTCGAGTAAGGACTCAGTTTGTGTGAATGTGAGGTAGACGGGGAAAGAGAATATAGGAGAGTTTGAATGATACTGTCATGTTTGAAGACTATGAACTAAACTAAGACAGCTTAAACGATGGAGAAAATAATAATAACAACAGAAATTCCATTCCTCTAACATACAATCACATGGCATTACTTTATGGTGTGGAGTGAAATTAGGCACCCCTTCGAAGAATTAATTCTTGTGTAGGGGTTGCCATCACTTTTTCAACGGGCGGTCAATATGTACATATACAATAAACAATCGCTTGGGCAAGTCCAGAAAAAAGAAAATTCTTTAATCACCAAACCTGACAAAATTTGGAAAATTAACCACGCTCATTCAGATATTATACACAAAAATAAAGATACAGTAATAATCTCTTAGTTAATTTCAGGAAAAAATTTATACTGTTGTACATACAAAACTTACAAAAGTGGACATATTAACCACGCTCATACAGATATTATATAAAAAGAAAAGAACAGAAGGAATAGTAATAATACACATCTAAGATAGGTTCATACAAAACATTTACAAAATACCGCTAAAGAATCAGAGACGTGCAAAAATAGACAGATATATCGAGCTCACATACAGGCAAATATATAAAATAATATGGATGATAATATGAATTTGAATAATGAATATGACGTCCACCAGCAACTATTTTCATACTTAAACAATGGATGTTAAACACTCTTCAATATTCTTGTGAGTGAATAGCCAATCTTTTAGTAGCCTTAAAAAATTATCTTCTTTCTGCTCACAAAGTAAATTTTTAAAAGTTGTTTAAGGATTTTTGGTTCAATGTAGACTTATGAATGTATAAATAGAAGTTTTAATGAAAAAAGTTTTTTATCGATATGAATCAAATAATAAGTAGTACATACTGCGAAAAACTGTACTAGGGCTTCTCTCTAGGCTCCAGAAATTCTCGATTCTTCCTAGTAGTAGTATTTTTATTTATAGGGTGCTGCTACGGCTATGGTCAGTTCGCACCTCTTCAAATCATAGAAAAAAAAACCCTATAGGAGAAAAACAACACCCATTCGGGATTCGAACCATCCACCGTTGGGTTAGCCGGCAAGCGCGCTACCCCCAGAATAAGCCGGCCGGATCGATTCTTCGTATTATTCTGAATAACTACTCGCATACATACCGGTTCACTGCATGCGGACTTTAAATATTGCTAATACTACATGACAGGCCTTAAATTTTCCACTACGAAGGAGCAGTGTGAGCGCGTAACCAACCCTCCCACCTCGATGTTTTTCGCTGGAGCTTGTTTTTCTGAAAGGGGTGGCCCATCGGGATGGGTGGAGTGAACATGCACGGGAATAGCTCGGTGATATGTTGGAGTATGTGCCCCCGGGTCGGGGGGGGGGGGAAGGGATTCATGCCCGCTACTACTTTTGCTTGACAGACGTGAACTGCCGACTTGGCCTTGGCACCTTTCTCGGACTGAATCTGTTTCATCGAAAGTAAACTTCTCGTTCATGGGGAACGCAGGAATTGAAGAGTTTGACAATATAACATCATTCTTATCGATGATGTCACTATGTAAGTTCGAAAACTCTCCTTAACGATCCAGATCTATCTCACATATCCAAACAAATCAGTTTCATCGCCATGACTTTTTGAGGTATTTATGGCAATGAAATTAAATCTAAGGTCAAAATTGTGTATCGCAACTGTAAGGCAATTTTATTTATTTCCCACGTCTTGAAGACAAGGCGTAACGAATTCAAGGTATTTACTTTGAAATAATAAGTTTGAGGTGAAATAAAAGTTTTTTTCTACAATAAATCAATGAACATATTTATCGGTGATTATTTGGGTTTAACAGATCGTAGTGTAAAAAAGGATAAAATAATGCTTTTCCTTTTACTCACGGAACTGACAAAGAAAAATAAATAGTATTATTGTTTATAGGGTGCGTCTACGGCTATGGTCATTTTGCACCACCTCAATTCGAAGATAAAACCTTTTTTGGACAACACAACATCCATGCCCTGGGCGGGACTCGAACCCGCAACCTTTGACCAACCTATAGGGTACTGGCGAGTAGGGTGGTAGTGGGTGGGCTCATTTCGATATACTTTTTCAACAAATGCACCAAGACAAGACCAACGTGGGAGAGAGCCAGAGTGGGGTGAGAGGCCGTATGACGTTTGCCTGCAGTTGGTTGCTACTTCCCACTAATAGGCACAATCAGGGGGTGCGGTTTTTAGTGGGTAGGGGCCCAGCTAAACACTTGGCCGAGTCCCACACTTCCCAGGGACGCCTTCCCTGGGAGTGCATAAATGCATTTTCTGCACCACCTCCTAAAAAAAAGCAGGTGAGCGCACTACCCACCATTCTAACCCGGTCGGCAAGAAAAATAAATAGATCACACCAAAAAACGGGTTCTGGCGACCACATTTGACCTTACACAAGAAGAGGCAATAAGTAGCGATTATATACACCAGCGAAAGTATCAAAGTAACCTAAGCATTTGAGGAAGTCTATTCGATCGTCTCACATATCATTCATAATATATGTTACATATGTCCAAAAACACTTTTTTTTGCTCTTTGAGTTGATGTCAAGGGTAATAATTTTAAAAAATATTTTGGTCTTAGCTGGGATTAGATCAGTTTTGGATTATCCTATTCTTATCTAGACTCTCCATTAAACTCTATTAGGCATATTTTTGAGGTTTACATGAAACGTATTTTTTACTCCTAGTATTTATGAATATGAAGAAGATATTTCTGGGTCCTTAAATAATATTTATAGAAGATAACAGATTTAACTATATTGATAAAATATATCTTACCAATCAATGAGAAAATGTTAATATTGTTTTACCTTTAGAACGAAATTAGAGGAAAAGTTCCTGGATGAAAGACGATTTTAGTATTTAGACTTTTAATAAGGGTTGTTTTAATTTGATTTTGAGTGCAAATTTAGGTAAATATTGTGATACCAGCATTTAGAATTGAATGGCAACAGTCTTTGCTCTATCATGAAGTTAGTGAATATTTGAAATTTAATCTGAAATTTTAAAATATACTTTATTGAGATACTCATCATGCTGCCTGAAAACTTGGAGCCTAACAATGAATCCAGGTATCGATTCAGTTGCAATATGTGGTTAAAACTACCTGAAAGTTATAATTCATCTCGCTTCATCTTACTATATGGTGGCCATTTTATAGAATTTAAACGATGCAGAAAATGATTCCGATAAGGTGAAGATTACAAGTTTCTCTGGGATATGAACGATATGTAAATATTATATATATATTTATTTATATATATATTAATAAACGATATACATATGAACGGTATATGATATTATCGAAAGATCAATTGCCTGTAACCTTTTAGTTGAAGGCAGATCTTTTTAATCATTAAATTATGAATGACTACGTTTTCCTATGTAGTTTTTATTCGATTTTTCAATGATATGTGCAATATAAGAGATGAATCGGTCTAGAATCACCTAAAGCCAATAAAAAATAAAAGTGAACTCCTATGTCAATATTTCGGTCAATACCTTCTCGGACATATATGAAAAGGAAAATTAATTGCTAGAAGATATAATTGACGGAGCACTATACGAATTCAAGTGGACTCTTGACGTCGGAATGAAATATCGATATAGGAGTTGACTCTTTCATTTTAGTGGCTTTAGGAGACCTCCTCTCCTTTTAAGTATTCTAACAGTAACGGAATATTGGACGGTTGATAAACTTCCTGAAAGCATCCATCACATATTAATTGTTATACCATTCACTTATGAGAATGTATAAGTCATTATTATCCATTGGAAGAATATTATTAGAGCCAATTGGAGTTAGAGAGGGAAATGCCAGAGTTAAATAAATATAAATATATAATCTACAGTACTCTATGTTTGCCCTGCAGATCATTTGATTGGTGAATATTTGAGAATGTATTTCCACAATGCTGATAAAACACTGCTTAGGCCATCAAGCTTCATTACTTTACGTCTACGTAATACCTGCAAGCCGCCGAGGCGCGCCGGTAGGGCGTATGGCAGAGGGTGAGTGAGCCATCACTAGGCATACATTCCCACATGCATATATGAGATATAATTTACATAGAGAGAAATTACTTGCATGCAAAATATTCCAATGACAAAATAAAATACATTTCGTGCGGAAACAGAATCAATTAAATTAATATAAAACATGCAAGATAATATACATATAGACACTAGTTATCTTAACTATTATCTGCGATCTTGTGTTCATATTTATTTTGGTCTCTAATTGTTCGTAAAAAAAATGAAATTTTATATCTATCTGTTCTACAGTCTATCCCTCTGATTCTATTTACGTGATCTGATCTACCGTAGTATGTCAGGGTTTTTAATATATGATTTATTCTTCGCAGAAGTGATCTTCCTGAAACTTAGTGCTCATGCGTACGATTTTAGCAACATAAGAAAGAACCAAACTTAGATTGACTTATTATTCAGCAAAGATAAATACGCCAAAATGTGTACTGCAATTCTCTTTGATGTCATGTTTAACGTTTTCCGATCAGCATATAAAATGCCTGTACTGTATCAAATTGTAATAATATTTCCATGATAGCAATATAAGTATTAATATTTAATTCAATTTTATGGAATAGGCTCCTACCTAGTTCAATCTTTGGTAATACAAATGGTAGTTTCTTTTCTTGTAAGAGAAATGTAATATCCGTGCCTCTTAATGAGTTTTATTTCTAATAGGGGAAATAACACTTATTCGGTTTCATAAAAAAAATAATAAAATACTACTACCGGTTTCGTCAAATAGTTTACATCATCAGGTAATGTATCATCAGGTTTGTGAAACCAACTAAGTTTAATATCCCCTAATAATAATGTCATTTCACCAAGTTGAGCCGAAGTCTATTGAACTGCGTTTTACCTCCTTTGAGTGTTTCCTTTTATACCAAATATTTCCCATTAATCGTGATAATATGCAGTAATATTACTTATATTTGGTTTTGTATTGAAATATTTCGTAAGAAAACTAAATTAGTAGATTCTTGAGAAACAGTTAGGCTAAGTCTTTAAGACTAGGAGGGCATAAGTTAGGACAGTAAAGTTTATAAATCTATTTGAGTAACGTCTTGGTGGAAAATGTATATAGTGGCGATTTACGGAAGCGTTTCATAACGGAAAACAGTTAATAATAGGAACCTTTGATAAAGAATTAAGTATATGGTTACTGAAACTCTCTGTTGAGCATTGCTCCTAAAACTTGGTAATATAAAATAGGGATTTTATATTCAATGTTGACAGGTAGGAAATCAATTATGTAAAGTAGTAACAACACATGATGATTTTCTATTACTACCTGTTTCTGCTCGGAACTGTTTTTAGGTTTCCAATACAGCATTCGATAGTTCCTCCATTTATAAAGGTATTAGCGTCATTACCAAAGATTTATATGAGCGAAGTACATTACTGTATTCACCTAATTGCTATTATTGATAAGATATCGTCTACGCATTACCATGAAAACATTTGTCAGTCGGAGAGAGAGAGAGGGTGGACGAAAAAACGACAACATTCATTTGGGAGAGTCGTCTCCCATCCACCGCCGTGGCTGTGTTTGTTGAAGTGGAGGAAATGTCAATTGAAGCGAATATGTGCCCAGGGGTGCGGCGGGTCCGAGGGGGTCAGAAGGAAGGAGGGTGGGAGGGAAATGCGTGGGAGGAGAGGAGGCTGGATGGATGGAACGGGGGATCCCCTTCAATATCGCCGCGGCGGACGGCGAAGGGGACTTCCCGACGGCCCCCTTCCCCTCCCGCGACGGTTGACGACGAAGCGAACGCGCGCGGGAAATTTGGGAGCGACCCTCTTTATTCCTGGACGTCATCCATCCGCCTCGCACCTCCGTCTTTCGGGTAAGATCATGTTGGAGCCACTTCCACTTCTCCCACACCACCCAGTCCCACACGCTCATTCGTGTATAAAAAGTTTTTCTCCAGAGAAGTAGCTGACCACTGACCCGTCTCTCACCGCCCGATATCCTCTCTGCTCTCAAGTGGGTGGAAGGGTTTTGATGTCGCCCTGGACAAGGTCGAATCATACCGTCATTATGTCCCCGCATTATTCTTCAGTTGAATTACACAAGCATTAGAATTATGTGTACGATTCTTTTAACCTGAAAATGTCTCTCAACACCTGTCTCATTTTCTTGTGTGACCATATTGGGAATTCTTCGTCCAAACCGAGACAACAAAAGTGGAGTTCATTCAAAACCTCGAATTAAATGTTACTCAGGTTACTCCTGGGTGAAACATTAATTGATAAATAACGAATAATTCATTCCACATGACCTATCCAAGTAGGGGAGCATCAACATGGGGAAATGTGTAAAAAAAATCCCTGACGATGGAAGAGCACGGAGATGGAAGACTGATCAGTGACAAATAACTTGAATTGAAACAGAGTTACATCGCTTTGTTCTACCATTGAGCGTATTCTATTCTAAGTTCTATTTTCTTAAAATTTAACAGAAATCAATTACACAACAAAACATTGCTTATGATATTAGAATAAGGCCCACGTATTTCCTCTTCATTCCTGTAGGCTAATTATTCAATGTTTGCTATTTTTCTACATTTATGTTATCGTTTGAAGAAATGCTTAATAGCATATGTTAATCATTGCCTTTAAAATATTTACTAATCGCCCATCATTATAGCAAGCCTACATTCAGTACGAAAGTGAAGTGTTAACATGCAAATTTTTTTTTCTGTGAGATCACGTATAGTTGTTCGAGATCGGCTATAATGCTCAGCAGCATTGTAAAAATGCTCACATTATGACTACAGCCCTATACGATAAAACAGCGTCGTCCAGCCACTCGAAGGATGTAATAGCAGTGAGAAAATGCCTTATCCTTATCATTATTATGTGCCTCAATAACATCTCGCCTGAAACTACGCAATTTGTACGTATTAACAATTGTGGGACGGGTGGGAACAGTAAAGATGTAAGCCGGTCTTTGGGTGAACTAATGTATGTACTTGAGAACCAATTTATCGCTCTAACAATGAATTCGTGTCAAAGTTTATTAACTTGTACTCGTAATGCTTGAAAATAGTTTCCTCAATTATCTTTCTCACAAGTTTATGGTATAATCAAATGAAAAATCAACAGGTTTTCTCAATAATTCGTGTCCATAAAATTTTATCTTTAAGCTCTTGCGAGTATCTTATCCTTGTGATCCATCTTCGCTTTGCTTCATGAATTGAAGGCCGTTTCATTTCCGGGTCCACCATCATGAAATACCGCACGAAGCTGAGGTGTTTTGCTTACTTAGTGACTACATAAATTTTTTTCGCCTCGATTATTCGTCGACTCATTAAGCCTCAATTTCTCATTAATTAATCTTCAATATTGTGTTGTACGAATACCGTGTGAGCTCAGACACAAATAAGAATCATTGCCTCTTAATGTATTGATAAAAGCGAAATGAAACAAAGCTTATAATGCCGACCGGGTTAGCCTGGTAGGTAGCGTGCTCGCCTGCTAACCCAAAGGTTGCGGGTTCGAATCCCGCCTAGGGCATGGATGTTGTGTCTGTGTAGATGCGTTTTTTCTATGAGTTGAAGAGGTGAGAAATGACCATCGCCGTCGAAGCACCCAATAAACAAAAATAATATTACTATATATATATTTTTTTACTAATATACATCCAGTTACATAAGGTACATCGTGGTATATGCAATAGATTTTAGTAGGTGAGTAAGATAGAGGAATTTATAATTAAACTGTTATACAAATAAGTAGCACTGAGTAACATCTGCGTGTCTAGGAGATGCTTGTAGTATTGTAATTTACAACTTCTAACATTTCTTACATGTTTCAATGACTCCGGTAATGAGTTCCATAGGTAATGTAAAACTTCGCCAATGTTCATTGGAGGTTCAGACAAAATTTCATTGAAGTCTGTGATGGTCAAACCGGAATCGCCAGACCACTTGTCATGTAGTTAATTGAAGAGACCTTGACTTTATGGAACTGTTTCATGTTATAAGGATTAAACACTTTGCGTTCCAATAAACTATTTATTCGACACAACCAGTCTCGATACATTCCTAGCATTATCAAGTGTATCATTCATCATGCTAGCGAAACTAGGTGTGTCAATAAATATTTTAGTGGAAAGCAATGTGTTTAATCCTTATATTACTTGTCACGGATAGAGCCATGTTCAGTATCTATAATATTACATTCCATCTCGTTGTGAGTATACCGTCATACCAAGATTCTTTTTCAAGGCTCTCCTGAGTACTTCTTAGTTGGTTTTTTTCCCTACTGCATGTTAAATAAAGTAGGCACAACCAGTCGGACGGTGCTCAAATGCTTTATTCATATTTATGCGCCCCGGATGATTGATTCATCCATCGCAGCACTCCAAACTATCCTGTCACTTACCAACCTCTTCCTACCGTCGCAGCTAGTAATTCTAACGATCTGCATTATATGTTTATCGTATTCCATCCTTGATCAACTTCTAGGGATTTCGATCCTCTACCAATACGGCATTCACTAAACCCTCGTGTCCCAGGTATATGTGCCCAACTAGCTTCCCTCTTCTTCTAGTAAGTGAGATTCCTGAATTGATTCTTCTGAAAAAATAATTAATGACACTGTACGCAGCGCGTGAACGATTATTTATACGAGAACTTTAAGGAGTAAGGTGTGCGAAGTGAAACGAGAACTCCATCGTGCCACATCTACGTATCATACAAACACAATATGAGAAATTTGACGTTGCGATTACATTGAATTACATTCGCAACACTTTCGAATCCAACCTACAAGCGATTTCCAGTCACCCTTCAATAGGTTTGCACGGTGCGGTGTGTGCAGGAGTGAACGGGGTTTCAATGAAACTTTGCTTTTCCACGAAGTTAAAATTGTTTTCGTGGAAAAGAAAAGTTTCATTGAAACCCTACTTTGTACTTCAGCGTATAATGGGTTTCCACAAAGATCCGACCTCTACTATTAACTTTATACGGTACGGCATGCGTTTATTCCGTATTCCTCCCTCCACAGCATCTGGGTATTAGTGATTTTGACAGTTTAATCACCCCTTTAGAGGGAGTGGGTGTTAGGGCATTATGAAAAAAAGTTTAACGCGAGGAAAGGATCCCTTTTGAGAACGAATCCGTGCCCCGGTATCGGCACAATGTGACATTCACTCAGACGACAACAATGGTCACGTTCAGCAGACTGATCACTGATCGCTGAATTTCGCTGTAAATAATGTCATCTGATCAGTATTATGTTTACTCACCGCTGAGGTACCATAGAGCGTTCAGCAGAAAATATCTCAACTGTTCCGAAACTGTTGAGTCTGCTGAACTGATCAGACACCATTTTTTCCACCGGAAAAAAATCAGCGATCAGTCTGTTGAACGCGACCAATGACAATGCACGTGAAACAACGCGTACAGTTCATTCGCGATAACTTGGGGACACTCAGTAGTCTACTGCGCAGGTGGGCCGAGTCCAACTCAGAAAATGGGAGAAGCAGCGCTTAATGAGAGGAGAGCCATGCGCGAGCAGTTTACCCGCGGTGGAAAGGGAGGGAGGGAGGGGGAAACTAGGGGAGGACTGTTCTCCTTCGAATCGACAGCAATATCAACAGCAGAGGTAAACCACGTGAGGCCTGAAAACACTTTTCCCGCTTGATGCGCGAAATTGTGAGGACTTGGACTAGTCCGGATCAAAATCGCTTCCTCCAGATGACGTATGGCGGGGAAGTTCCCCCTCTCCCCCTCTTATTTCTTCTCTCGCGATTTGCGATCGGCCGTGTCAACTCGAGGGAACTGTAACATCCCCTGAGAGTGCCGAATGGTTGGCGTGGGAGGGAAGGGGGAGGGAAATAAGCGAGAACGAGCCAGAAGGCACTTTTGTCAAACCGTGAGGTTCCGGGGTTAATTTTGTGAAATTTTTTCATGCTGGAGAATAAAGCTTATGCGATTTCCACTTATAAAGGATTTTAATCACGACCCGGGTTTCGGCAAATTATGCCCTGATGATGGCATAAACTGCTGAAACCCGGGTCGTGATTAAAATTCTTTATAAGTGAAAATCACGTAAGCTTTATTCTCCAGTGACCCAACTTTCGAGTCTGCATTTGAGGGTTCAACGACGAGGGACGTGCGTGGGAAGAGGTGAGGGGGTCGGCGGTTCTGGATGCGCATCCCGAGGGTTGCATAGCACACGATTACCGACGGAAAATTTCGGCGACAGTGAGTTCGATGGAAAATGAGAGAGGGGAGGGCACTTGGGAAGTTGGAGAGGTCAAACTGAAAATAAAACGGTGATTCGTTGGGAGTGACGACGCACGCAAACGCTCGTTGCATGAATTTTCAGTGACCGGGGAAGAAAGGCTTTCTTTAGTTCGCTGAATGCATGCACTCGAGTAATTGATGGTGTCGGCCGTTACTTGGTGGAAACGAATCGTCGTAGCGAAATGAAAAAAAAATCAACTTGGTCAATTTCCACAATTTATTCTTCGAGACTACCCGGGTTTCGACTTACAGAGTCATCATCAGGTAATGTAACAGCATGTCATCATGAGCAGGTAAAATTACCTGATGATGACTTTGCAAGTCGAAACCCGGGTAGTCTCGAAGAATAAATTGTGGAAATTGACCAAGTCGGTTTTTTTCACTTCGCTGCACGAGTAATTTCTAAAAAGTGTTCTCGACGCCACGCACTGCCGTCAAGGTCAAGGAGATCGACCCCCTGCCATCAGGGTCACTTTAGCCTTTTCCCCGCCACCTCTTATTACAGTAAGGCCGCGAGAAATGTTCCTTCTCGGGGAACGGTGGGTGGAGCTACGACTCTACCTACCGCTCCTCCCGGCCTTACCTCCCCTTCTTTACTCTCTCACTCACACACTGGGAGAGATGCAATTTTGTGTTCCCAGTGCTGCCTGTTTTGTTGCCAGTTTTCCTCACACCGGTGCGGGGAAATTAATATAACATATTAATAATCTTCTTTATTGGCATGCTTAACATGGAAAATTACATATAGCAACTGCCTATTTTAACAAACAAACATAAGCGAGAGAGAGAACCGAAATGACAAGAGGTGGCAACCAGGATGACGTGACGCTGGTAGGGGAGGAAGGAGCCTGGAGTGGGGTTAGCAGAGGACAGAGAGGGGGTGAGCGGCAATTTTTGCGTAGGACCATTACAACACGGTCGGACAGCAATCATCCTTGATGGTTTTTCCGCGGGAGGGCATGCGAGGGACACGCTTACCACTCGACGCCGCGTCTCAATTCGTCGCGTGTCGGCTGACACGAACTTTTGTTTTTATTTTAGAAGATTTTGATGTGGCGGCGGAGTCTTGCTGTTTTGCATTTCGTCGGGATATTACCATCCCTTCGCAGTGGATTAAGATGGCGTCTCCAGTCAACCGTCCCAACCGCTGCCTTGACGGCGTTTGAATCACGCAGGGTCGCTCGCAATTTCTTCTTAAGTTTTTATTTTTCCGCATTCTTATGAGCTCATGGCAGTTGGTCATAAATCTCTTCGGAGGTGTGCTACTTCCCCGCGAGTGGCGGCGAAGGAGTCTCGTTGCCCTCGGCGTCGTTGTGGGAGAAATGGTTCGTTGTACTTACGTGACGAATGTAGAGACGCTGGCGTTTCGTTTCCCTGAAAGAGATTTGATAAGTGACTCGTTCGCCCTCTCTCTCTCTCTCGAGTCTAGGCATCACGTGATTCTCTCGGAGAAAATTTGAGTTTTCAATAGCGTAATGTTCGATCGTGGATACAAATGAAATATTCATAACTGACGTAATGGATACAGTCGGGATTAAAAGTGAAAAATATCTGAATAATTTAGGAAAGGCAGGATCAGGAAGCAGAAGGAATGATTTCAGAAAAGGGCGCCTCTTCTTAATTTGGAATTTTTTCAGAGAATGGAATGTGTAAAATATATATTTGTTCACACATATATATTCATGTGTAGGAGAGAAAAATTCACTTATAGCATCGCCGGAATAATTTCTGGCCATGTGCCAAAAGAGGCAAGTAAGGTTATTTTTTTGGGAAAAAAGATAGAAAATTTTCGCACTGACAAGAGGCCAATATTCAATTTCCATTGTGCTTCTTTTGTTTCATATCGCCTTATTTCGCAACTCAGTTGTTGTTGCATCGATCATCGTATTCCGTCTCTCATATGAAGGCGATATATCCCGCGAAACATTCGCCTCCATAAACCGTCCCGTGACATCGTCAGTTTCCTGGACTGTCTGGAACGTAACTAGCACCCAAAGTCGCTCAGTAAATATTCAATAATTAAAATATAAGAACAATTAGGTAAAAAATTTTAAATTTTAACTAGGAGCACACTTTTTATCCAACAATTCACGTTTTACTTTCGTTACTAGAAAATGTACCACCTCTTGAGAAATCTAGACATAACGGTTCACACGTTTGTAAAAATAATTACCGATTTCGCATTTCAATAACTTCAAAGATATTCATATTTCTGCGGCATCGTTGGTGGGGAAACTCCACAGGAGGACATTGAATGTGACCACGGGCGCCGGAGTCATTTGAAATGCAAAATTTGAATGCGTGGAAGTTCACCACTGTGAAAAAATGACGTCGCTTGATTGGTAATCGAGATATCGGAGCGGATGTAGTGGCGCGCGACGAGTATTCCGCTCGTCGCACTGCCAAATTAAATTAATACAGGACGAATTTCTATTTCAAGGGTTTTTTAAATATTTGTTAACTTGATCAACTTCTCCCTATCCTTTACATTCCTGGCACTCTCGACCGGAAATTGAGAGATGTGGCGTTCGATTTCCGAACGGGTCAAATGATTTTTTTCAAAATAATATCACAATATAGTTTCAATTTTTTCAATTGATTTCCTTTCTGCTAAATTTTCAACCCATATAGGCATTCTTTTACTCACAAACTGGTTGTGAAGTCTTAATGTGAAAATTTATTTAGAAATATATGATAAAGGTTCCTAAATTTCTCTAGTTTTGTTTAAAAATGGTCACGATCACTTTTCACATGTACGAAATTCGTTTATAGTTCTCTTTCTATTTCGTACGTGAATACATGCTATAAAATGTTTCCGTCATTATTATAAATATTATTTATGACCAAGGATTTGGTTACATCGAAATAAAGAAGTTATTCTGTGCAACGTTGGACTCCCGTGTCTGACTGCTGAGTGGAAGTTTCTTTTTCGGAACGGGAGGAAAATACTGATTAGCGTAGAAAATATTAACGTGGAAATATTTTGTGTGGAATTTGGAATTTATTTTTGAATTTATAACCTTCTTGGCTTCCTCAAATGAATAGAATAATTGAAAATTTCGTGGTCTTTATTCCCCCAGGATATTCCTGTTACACCCTCAATACTTCATTATGTCTCCCCGGGTTGCTAACATTTTGTAATCATGAAGTGGAGGCAAACCGAAAAACCTTCGAAAACACCTGGCAAAAGTAACGTACCGACTTGGACAGAGAACGTCTGCATTATATCGCATCGTCAACGTAAAGTTGTCAATGGAAAAATTGGTTTGCGTAAGCTATTGAAACCGTCCTGTCACCCACTAACTTCTCCCTAGCATGGATATGATCAAATAATGAAAGCTACTGCGCTCTTTTATATGCATTATTCCCGATCTAGGAACATGGCCACATACAACACCAGACGTGATACGTCGTCATCAGGGGCGAAAATTGCATGTTGTTAAGATGGTGAAAAAGTTATATTTTGAAGGATCTCAGGTTTTCCCGGCGAATAGATAGGAAAAAGATTTCTCGGGTTTCTATCCGAGTCCAGGGGTTGTTTTCCACCAACGTTTCGACAGCTAAGTCCGCCATCGTCTTCAGGGTGATGATTAAGACGATGGCGGACTTGGCTGTCGAAACGTTGGTGGGAAAAAACCCCTGGACCCGGATGTAAAGTCGAGAAATCTTCCTCCAAGTTATTATTTTATCAGACGATGTTTCAATTCCAACACAACATGCCTTTCGCCACAATTCTTCGCTATTTATTCAACAACAGTGCAGTTCTAACAATAAATTTTTTAATTATTCTAAGTCTCGCATGCCATGCATGGACTACCCCCAAAGGTTTTCTTTCCTAACATCCTTTCCAACACTATTTTCCATGCTGAGAGTAAAAACCACACACCACTTTTCCACAGAAAAAGGGCTGTGTGAAAGAACAGTTTTCTGTGGAAAAGTGCTGTGTGTTTTTTACTCTCAGTATGAATCACTTCCACCACATCACGCCTGATTCGGTGAAAACTATTTTCCATGCCTCAGTTCGTGTCCTATTTGTTTCCATCTTACTAAAAGTACAGTGCAAACATAAGAATCTCTTTCTACGGCTCATTGGAGTATTCCTTCAAGAGCTATTTGAAAAAATGATCAACACTTATCTAAAAAAAAAGGAGGAAAACTGGTCGAGACCGTGCTCAGCATCTTTTACTGATCATCATTTTAAGTTAGCAGCTCCACTCCAAGCTTTCTCTTCTCCTTCCAACTCCTTCATACCTTGGTGGTACATGACTGTAGTGAAATTCTCCATTATCAGTTTCTCAAATTCCATCCTTGGGGTCCAACTCTGGGGTGTTCTTCGCTTTTGTGGTCACTCTCAATGCCATTTTACTGGATTTCAATGTCTAAAGATGTACGTTTTTAGTTTATGTCATATTTTGGGACCGGAAAAAGTACCGTGTCCGTCGGAATAAATCTTCGGATTGAATTTCGAGTGGTGCTACCTGGAACCTCCGGAGCCGAGGCGTAAAACGGAAAAGCGGATGCGATAATCCAGGCTAAACGCGCCCTTCCGCCGAAATATATCCACCGGTGACGGCAAGTTCGACACCCCTCGACTTGGCCACGCTACGCGTCCGGGAGGAAAGGGAGCGGGTTGTCACTAGATTTCACCCCGCTTGGTGAATCAGATGTCCATCCGCCGCGCCGTGGGAGCCCCCTTCCCCAAATTCCGTACCAAGCGGCAGGACACGCGGAAGAGGAGAGGGGCGGAGGAGGAGGGCGGTGGGCGCTAGTCACAAGGGAGAGCCAATGGCCTCTCCAGGGAGGTCAGTGGAATGGCGGGTGTGGAATGGGGGTTCGGAGGGGCGTGAGAGTGAATGTTGCACGATTTTTTCCGATAAGATGAGAAGGAATCACCACCCCTTCTCCCCACCCCCCCGGGCCGACATGCCTCCCCACTCCTCCACGGGGAGCGGCGGGTGACACCACTACGTGGAGGCGGGAAAGGAAGGAGTTATGGTCCAGTAGAAGGGGGGGGTCTCCCAGGGTCCTGCA
>WURS02421386.1:0-16789 GCA_011762765.2 Rhinocypha anisoptera
GTGTGGAACGCAAAGTTTTATTTCTGTTGTTATAACATGGATTTCCACAAAGTCTCGGCCTTAACCATTTCTCAGAATTTACATTGCCTAACTGGATTCATGCAATCTCAGGTAGTGTCAGAAGATCTCTTTATTTTAACAAAACATTCTCATCATGTATTCTAAAGGAGCTAAGTGGATAACTATATTGAGGGTCAGTCTTTTCCCATAAGCCACCTAATCTGACACTATTTCAATAAAAAATTTCTCTAAAGCCGGCCAGGTTAGCTTGGTGGGTAGCATTCTGGCCGGCTAACTCAAAGGGCATAGGTTCGATTCCCGTTGAGTGCATTGGTGTTGTGTTTGTCTAGATCGGTTTTTCTATGACTTGAAGAGGTGCAAAATGACTTTAGCCGTAGCCGTCGAAGCACCCTATAAACAAAAATACTACTACTACAATTTCTCTTAAGGGTTTGTATATTTTTGCAATGGATCTAATTATATTTAGAGAAATGTTAGGTGTTTAATAATATTGTCAGCCACATTTATTATATTTTCTTATTATATATTATTATTCATTCACGTAGAATTTCATAAATCCAAAATGGAAAAAGTAAATAAACATTTAAGAATATAACCTTTTCATGGTTGACATGACGTATTACTTTAAATTCCTCATGAAACTGCATGGTGAATTGACTATTTTTCATACATCATCTTTTACTCTTTCTTTCTTCACTTATTAATGTGACACCTATATATGACAGAATTGCTATAATATTTTTATTTTCAGTAAATGAGATTAGAAAGTCTTCACAATTCATGTAGAAGCATGAGACTTTAATTGGAATTTTTCCCTATATTATATATTTATATTATTTATTAGTATTATATATGTTTCAAATATTTGAAATTTAATTTAAGGTACAACATGCGTAAATATGCCCAAATGCATATTCAAAGTATTAAGTTGTCATACTTGGTCGTAATATGAAATTGGGTACAGTTGTAAATGTGTAATCCAAAGTTGTCTCTTCAAATCCCAGCTTATGACAATTTGGTTTAATTAGGAATGGGCAATTTTTCATCTTCCTCACCACAATTTTCCTTATTTCTTATCAATTATTATGTGCTTTCACCTGTTGGTAGTTTTACACATGTACATATATAATGCCTACAGTTCTCATCTTAATAACCCTTTGTGCCAAATATTATTATAGTCATGATTATAAGTGATTAAGACATGTTTCTTTTATTACAGATGCTGGTGCTAGAACCATCCAAAATATATATGCCATCATATGCTAATGTTAATTTAGGTGCTGAGCAGAAATCAATTCAGCTTTCTAATCAGTGCCTGGACAGTATGAAGGGTACTTGTAGGCAAGTGCATGATTGGCTATTTGAAGCCAGCATGATCAGAAGTGTAAGGTGAGTTACTACATATATATTATTACTACATTTATCTTTCTTTTCTATTATGATTGAATTTTATGGTGATGAGAATTCCATGAAAAGTAGTGTTAAAGGTAAGAGAGGGAACTGAGGAATGAGTGAATAATGAAAAAGTTAAAATGAAAATTACAGTAGTAGTTGTGTGTTTTGGTAGAATATGTTTTTTTCCTGTGAAACTGTAGGTGGTGCAGGGAAAGGAACTGTCTTCCCTTATATGGCTGTGATGTGTGATTTTGTCATACACTTTTGGCTTAGTACTAGGTGAGCTCTGCCCTTATCTATGAAGTTGGCCTAAGAGTTGTAGATTGGTATATGTTTTGCGACTTGTCCAGAGTGAAATTATTTGATTTAACCCCCCTCAGCCACAATGACTGCCTCTACCCATAATCTGAAGTACTTACCTGCTCTATGTAAAGTAGAACTCTCCGTATTGGCAAATGCTGCTTTGATTTGCTGCATAAATTTCCCACATTAGGGTTTATTATTATTAGCTCTTTTGATTATGCTTCAAACATGGTAATTGTGCGGATAAGGCTAGGCTCCAGGCTATTGAGAGGCCAGATTTCCCTAGATCAGAATGTGTTCATGTTATCCAACAATGTTTTCTACTGATTGTCTTGCGAGTGCCAGTGCACCAACATACATGTATTCCATCCCTTATTCTGTTTTTCATCTCTTGTCTCTAGGAAGCTCTTGCATAATGTCTTAGGAAATACTTGCCTTTTGTAACTATGTATTATATTTAAACAATAAAATTTGATAGTCTTATTATTTGTGATTTTTGTTTATTGATATATGTATACATTACAAATACTTGATGATAAAATTTCATCATTTCTATAGATGCCAGTCCCTAAATCATATTTGTGAACAAAGTAATGCTCATAGAACTTATTGAGATGATAACAGGTGTGTCAATTTTTTCGCTAGTTTTTTTCTTTTGGTTAGATAATATTCTGCAAGTTGAAGGTTTTCAGTTTTAATTCCCAATGTTGAAATGATTCATCATACTTGATAAATTCATCAGTGCTTTACTTCAATTTAAAATTGCTTTTATGCTTTCTTTTTCTTATATGAAAGTTTGGTCAATATCTGGATGTTTTTTTGTATTAAGAATGTGGCATACCTCATGAAATACAATGGGAAGATCATATTCCTTTGTTGTATAAGGCTCCAGGGAACAGATGTTGTGTGTGTACCACACTATTAAAAGGTTGAGTGCTCTCTCATATGGAGTAGACTCTCAAATGCTTTTAAGGATACAAGTGATCTTTACCCAGGGAAAAGATGTTAAAATAGTTAATTCATCTTTCAATAGTTATATTATCAGTTCAATGATTTTCCTTACAGAATAATATCAAATACACTTCAGTAACTGATTGAAAAATTTAATAAAAGGAGCCATAGTTTATAGAACATTGCCATGACAGAATCACCCATGACTTTAATCTGCAGTTGAGTATACACTTTGTGTGTGTGTGTCATTTGGGCATGCATTTGAACACTTATTCATAAGTGTTACCAAAGATGGTCTAGGGGTTCTTGAAAATCAAATCTTGCCTCAGTGTGTTGATATTTGTGTTTATGGCCATTTATTATTAGCTTCATTAACTTTCATATGTCATTGTATGTAATATGGTCCCTTCTCATTTCAGTCTTTACAAAAGGGATGAAAGGTGCCTTTTCTTGTATGTGCATGAAAATTCAGATGATTTCCAAATATATCTTCCATCGGAGAGATATCGGCAAAGGTTTTATGACCTCATCCTAGAAATGACGGTTGATCAGGAGGGAATGGTTACTGATCTTGACTCAGCATTAACATCGGACCAAATGAAGGTAAAAATTCCTCTGGGTGTACTTAATTCCATGTCATTTAAGTGAAACATTCTGTTCATTTTCTTTTCCACCAGCTTATAGCCTAAATAGCAATTCTTCAATTTTCTTTCTGAATATGTTCTAGAATAGTAAAATTAAAATAATCCTTTAAAAAGATTTTAAAATCCGTAAAATTTGGCCTTAAAGAAATGGGTATTTGTAATTAATACATGCAGGCCTGCATGTATTAACTGCAAATGTGGCACAACAATACAGGACTTTGGTTGGAAAAGTTTGACCTCCCTCACTGTACTGACCTCTACTGACCTGACCACCTACTGATTTTCATCTGTTTTTGTACCTTAAATCATTCCTAGCTGTCTTTCTGTGAAGACACCATACAGAAAATGATTATCAACTATGCCAATTTTCCAAACAAGGATAGAAACTCTGTTGAGAAATAGTGTTACCTTTTTATTTGAGCTATTTTTTTAAAATACAGATTTCCATTTTCAACTGCAGTTTTGTCTACTGCATCCCTTGATTATCCATGGCCCACTTTGTGAGTACTATCTTTCTCAACCATGGGTGTTTTCCTTGTATATTTGTAGTTTTGACCAACCATTTATGATATGTCAACTAAGTCAATATTTTAAATGATTCATTCATTATTAGCTATGTTCATAGATAATGTACACAATGTGATGCACAAAATGTTTATGTTGGGAATTAATGATGATCCTTGACCATTAATTCTAAAACAATTTTAGAGCAAGACATATCAAGTGCATTTAGTTCCAAAATTTCAACATGGAAGTGAACCTGAGTTTAACTTTGTCAACAAGGATATCAGCAATTGTATGAGAGATCACTATCAAAGAGTGGGTCTTTAAATAAATGCATGTTATTCCAGTTTATGCAAATTTTTTTAAGTTTGGTGGAAAATGAAAACTAACACCCATGGCTGACGAGGGATACCTGTATATAAATTTGCACTCTTACCTTATCCTATATTCTGGACATTCCATATATCTGAAAAGTTTAATTTCCTTTACCTTCTGGATGAATATTCAAAAGATTGGGCATGTTTGTGAGAAATATAATGCTATGCAAATTCCTAATCCATAATTAAGATGTACACTATAATTTCTTCCTTTTATTTGTAGTTTGAGTATGAGCTTGATGATCAGAACAAGAAAATAGTTCTTGGGAAGGGGACATACGGAGTTGTTTATGCTGCTAGAGATCTTAACACCCAAGTTCGTATTGCTGTCAAAGAAATTCCAGAGCGTAATGTGGGGTATGTTATTTTCATATTTCTAGTGTAGAAGAGAAATGGTTTGCATAGGTAAATGTGATACTTATGATGCAGAGACAGAATCATCTAGAAATATTGAGAATATACTGTCAAGGGATTTGATTATTTGATGGACTGAGTACTGATTTGCCATTCAAGGAGCCCACATTCAAGATGTACTGCTGGTTAAGTTTCTATTTGATTTGGAAAACTACTTGGTTTATATGTAGTGGAGAGTACTGGATATTATATTTGTCTTGTCAAATTAAAGTTGAATTGTACACAGTTTTGTTACCTTATATCTGGAAAAAAGTTATTGGCAATTTCTGTGTCAATTGGAACTATTACAGCTGGAAGGAGATATTCTATTTTGTAACTACTGTGGCATAATAAGATTTTCCAAATTTGCTATCCAAATAGTAGTGATATGTGACTGGAATCTTAAATACAGAGGAAGTTAGAATGGATTATCATTTTTCAGTGCCTTGTAACAGAAAAAGGAATGCAATTTCATGAGAATGTATTGAAAACGATTTATAATTAATTACAATTTGTCTTCCCATTTAAAGTGTTAAATGATTTTAATGTTGAACCAACTATAGTCAGAAAACCAAAAAACAGTTTGAAAAACACCAAAATACACTCTTATGGTTATAAACTAATAGTACTAAATTGAATTAACCCTTCAATCTCTGTGATGAGGAGGCTTATGGCTCTAGTTGTGAACCTAAAGATTATGTAGTAACACCTAATTCAAGTTAAATATTTTACGTTGAAATTTGCTAGCATACCCTAAGCATATGTCAGTATCCTACTATATAACACCTCAATATTCATTATTTATCACTGCCTACTCTAACATCTTTACCTCCTTCTCCCTGGGGCCCAAAAATCAGATACTTTCTCCGTGAATTTTTCTCTATTTTAAAAAGTAACAATTCCAATAACCTCAACCCCAAATGCCCCTCAGTTATCTTCCAAAGTTCTAGGAATTTGCACAATTTTTTCTAATCCTCTCATCTCCCGGCACAGACCTCCCATACTTCACATCTTCCTTAGCAACATCTACATTGCAAATGCCGCCCCCTTCTCTAACCCACAGCACCACTCTCCCAGAAACAGCCACACCCTAGGCAACTGCACTACCAAAAACATAATTTACTGCCTCTCCTGTAACCTGTGCCCTACTTTTTACATTGGTGAATGTACTAACTTCCTAGCACTCCACATTAACAACTGAACAAGATCTCTCCTTCTCTCCCACTTTCTCAGACACAAAAACACCATCTCCCACAATCTCACTTCTGATACCTGCTTCTCTCTGTCCATTGTTTAAATCCTCCCTGCCTCTACCACCTACATATATTGATATAAAAAACTCAAGAATCCCAAATGTGGAATGAAAAATCCTTCATATTCCCAGGTTTGAACATTTCCCACTAGATTTTCAACTCCTGGATATCGTCTCTGACACTTTGCCTCTTCCATCCATCCCCCTCTTCCTTCCCCCCCTCTATTCTCCCCAACCTAATCCTTTCCTATTTTTCCTCCTGAGATGAGTACCGTCTCTCTTCCTGTTGACAATGGAACATTGGTCCAAGCTTTCAAACCTATTCTCGATGGTGTTTTTATATATATATATGTATAGACACACATCATTTGTAATGGCTTATCTCAAATACTGGGTGACTCATTGTTATGGCTCTGTGAATTCCCTAGGGATGTTCAACCCCTTCACGAAGAGATAAAGCTTCACTCCCAACTTCGGCACAGAAACATTGTACAGTATCTTGGGTCAGTGTCTGAAGAAGGATACTTCAAAATCTTTATGGAGCAGGTCCCTGGAGGTGAGCTAGTTTATATTTACCATCAAATAAACTCTGTTAGTAAATAAGTTAGGCTAAGAAAACAAAAGGTCTTAAATATGTAAATCTAACTGATAAAGCAACATATCCTGCTGTATCAAATGTATGTATGTATTATTATGTATATAATAGTCCTTTATATTTTCATAAGGAAGCAAAAGATGTTGAACGTAGGAAAGATGGAAGAAATGGGAAAGGGAGAAGTTGGTAAGTGGGAATAACAAAGATAGCAATCACGAAGATGTAATAGTTGTTGACAAGCTAGATGGATATGGAATTGGGAAAGAGGTCAGTGAGATGCAGCCTTAGGAATGTATTTTTGATTGAGTTAAAAAAAATAGAGGCTTATAAAAGTGGACAGAGAGAATAAGAGGATTTTGAAATTTGGAATTGGAGAAAGATGAAAATAATAATTCATAGTGATAAAAAAATCACTCTCCAACTCTAAGGACAGTTTCATAAACGAGAGTAGAGCTATCCAAGTTCTTAGCTCAGCAGCATATGAAAATTCACATACCAGGGTATGGGGGAAGTTCCTTTCCCTGTGCCACCTGAAGTTTCCCGGTAAGATCTGGTAACAAGAAAATCACTCAGCTTGGGTTTAGCTGGAAATATCCAGAGGCATCACTGGGCCTCAAACCTGAGTCTCCCATTCAGTAGCCAAGGGCTCTACTCTCTGGGCTACTTTGACCTCTTTAGAGATATATAGTAAGAAATGGGGATATTTTATGGTATGCAGAAAACTGATGTTAATCACTGAAATGCATCAGAGATACTGGACACTTTTTAGGAACAAAAACTATTTACAAAAACAGTAGAGGGAGTGACAGAGGGGAAGTTAAAAAGTGAAAGGATAGTAAAGTTTTTGGATAAGTTAAAAGGATGAAATGGTTATGGACAACTAAAGAATAAGGCAGTGGAAGGAGTATTATTTTAAAACCAGAGATTAGTAGCACCTGCTGCTAGAGACAGGAAATGTAATGATGATGAACTAGTGGTATCATTGTATTCTATTAAATTGTTAAGTGATTGTTAAATCCATTGTGATAGTGTATTGATATTATGTTAGACCTTTTGCTCATTTTAAAATAATAATTTGTGTTAATTGTGAGCTTTGTTAATACTAATGGAGGTTTGTGTTGGCACATGATATTTGAAAGGCAGTTATGGTTTAATGTAATTGTTTTATACTTACAGGTAGTCTTTCTGCATTGTTAAAATCAAAATGGGGACCACTGAAAGAAAATGAATCTACCATATCCTATTACACCAAACAGATTCTTGAGGGTTTGAAATATCTCCATGACCAGAAGATTGTTCACAGGGACATAAAAGGTACACAGATGTTCTCTATCTATTAATTCACCTGAATGTTTCAGAAAATTTTCAACTTCATTTGCTGCATGTAAGGCTGTAAGATGTTATCTTATTCATAACTAGTTTTTGCTATTTAAATTGTGACCATTCTACTGGACCTATATATAAAGTTAGAATTAGCCATTTGTTTGATGTTTCATTGCTAAATTACTAGTTTTATTCTGGAAATGGTGTTGTTGAAATGAGATTTTTTAAACTGAGACATGATACACAGATGAGTGAGAATCAGTTCCAAGGGTCAGAAGCTGATTCACTGGAGCATATAATGTTGAGTGACCAGAGGATTAAAGTTCATAAAATTGCTGAGACTCTAGTTATTTCTAAAGATTGTGTAGAAGATATATTGTAAGAATAAAATGCACCAACAGACAAATTTCTGAACAGTGCTTACTGTATTTACTCGATTATAAGACGACTCTACATTTTCCTGAGGCTAAATTTGGAAAAAATCCTCATCTTAGTTTTGGGAAAATACAGTAGGAGTTTACAAAACAATATATGTACTGATTTTGTCAATTTATTGATTACTTTGGGTAAGATTTGGAGTCACCATAACATGCCAGTATTTAAACAGTATTTTCAATAATGTACAGAAGCAAAATATAGGGTACTCTTCGGCAAAATATATGGTACTCTTTGGCAAAATGTAGGGTACTTCATAAGATTATGTCAGTCATTCTCAATAAAATTGGAATGTGGAAAATATCATCCATAGTCCTTAAGTGCATATACTAATCTTTTCAGGTGACAATGTATTGGTGAATACTTACAGTGGAGTAGTCAAAATATCTGACTTTGGAACTTCAAAACGTCTAGCTGGCTTATGTCCAAGCACAGAAACTTTTGCAGGAACCTTGCAGTACATGGCTCCAGAAGTAATTGACAAAGGACAGAGAGGTTATGGGGCCCCTGTAAGTTACTTTCCCCATGTTTTTCAATGACCGTTACTTTTCTTTGAATGTTCCTAAAAAAATTTCAATGTTAAATCATTGGTAATATATTATTGCAGAACTACTAAACTGTCAACAAAATATTCCCTGAATATTCAAAATATTTTATCTGTGAATAGCCATTTCCCAGTTTGCAGTCCACTTGTGTTATCTTTGGCAGCTCTTGTAATGCCCTTCTACTTAGACCTTACTTCATAAGTTGTTCAGCTGATCATGCAGTGAGAATTAAATTTTTCTTTAATGAACTTATAACAATTTTAATGAATGACCATGGTGAATTAATGATTTTTTTTATTTCTGATTTTTAATGTTCAAATGTTATGCCATTTATACAGAGAAGCCTTATAGTCTGATTATGTATGTAATTTTATTACCCTAAGACCTATTTGTGACTTTTATGATTTATTAGTGCTTATGACTTTATGACTTGCATTGCTCTTCCTAATTTGATCTAGTTTTGTCAAGAGTATATCCGAATAATATGACACAATAAACAATCAGTATTCAATAAGGATTTTCTAAAGTTTATTTCTATTCTAATTTTTCTATTATCTAATGTTGCAATTCAATAATTCTTTTACCATACTTAATTTATTATTCAGCCTCTAAATTTTCCTCTGGTCTTCATATATGGTGCTGATTGTTACGATATTTTTTACATGCTTCAGTCACTGGCCATGAAGTAATTTCTTAATTATTCTCAAAAAAACAGGCTGACATATGGTCACTGGGATGTACAATTGTTGAGATGGCAACTGGCAAACCTCCTTTTATTGAACTCGGTTCACCTCAGGCTGCTGTATTCAAGGTGAGTTGTTCCTGAAAGAAATTATGGCATCTGAGATCAAAACCTTAACTTTAAATATTTATTATTTTCTTTATGGCCACTCAACTCTTTCAAATCATTTACTGCATTTTTAACATTAGAAGAAAAGTAATAATTGGAAGTAAAAAGATAATGTGAATTCCTTGAGCCTCATGAAAGCAAAGATACCTTGTGAAAAATCATGCACCCTGTTATTTAACCCTGCAAAAAAAATAAAATATTCATAACTCATAATTATTTTAGTAATAATTCCAATTTGTTTATTGGCATTAAATGAACATCTAATGTCAAATAAATATATGTATATACAAAGTTTTGTCAATGGCATGTCATAAAAACGTAGCAAAGAGAATCATACATAATTGGTTTCATGTTGAGCATAGACAAACTCAAAGTCAATTTGTAGCCTGAAGTCCCTTCTGAATGTAACCAAAGCAGTCAAACCATTAGGGTTTTATATTCTTAGAAAGCAAAGCTTAGTAATCCCGAAGGAACATTTGAAATCATTACACTATGCTCTCTTTAATAGTCACCTTGACTATGGCCCGGAAATTTGGGGCTGTGACCTGGATACGAAATCAGTTTTCATTTTGCAGAGGAAGGTCATTAGAATAATAACCCACTCACCACTATTGGAACACTGTCGACCTTTGTTCATTAGACATTATCATGACTGCATTTAGTATGTACGAGCTTTCTGTAAACCAGTGCTGTCTAACAAAATCAAAACAGTCATTATCAACTATGGGCATCAAAATTTTTAATCACCTGTCAATGTCAGCAAGAAGAGCATGTTTCTCAAAATTTAAATCTGTTATCCACTCTTGGCTAGTGTCAAAAGGGTTAGATTCTATAACTAAATATTTCTCCCATACCACTTGTGACCCTGTGTTCTAATTTGTGCTAATTTTATTTTGTAATGTCTGCTATTTGATGAAGTCTATTGTATCTTGAATTCTTAATGACTGATAAATATTATTATTATTGGAATATTTTGGGGCCTTCCTTTCACCACTGTATCTTTCTGCATATTTTTTTACTTTTACCTCATTGCAGCTCTTTGTCATTCCCATCATGGTTTACATCAATCGAATTTCATCTTAAGCATTATTAAAAAGAGCTCAATCGACCTCAGTGTACTTGTGACGTAGAATATCTAATTTCCTATTTTATATATACGTCTATACAGACCTCTTCAAGTGACGGTTAAGCTATTACCCCCTTTATAATCTTTTTTCAAATTTTTTTTATGGGTTGATGTGAAATAAGCTTCCACTCATTTAGTCATCCTCTCCATTGATTGTATACCTGTTAAATTTTGTTTATATTTTTATATACTAACCAAACATAGTTACATTGCATAGGTTGCACTGAGAGGAATATAAATGCAACTAGTATACAGTATTTACAAGCATATTCCTCTGCCTTGCTGCTGTAATCAGAGCAATGAATTTTTTCATTCTTAATGAATTCATGAAAAGTTTTTTCTTTTGGTGAAATGGTATTATTTAATGTAATTTATTTATTAGATTTTATTCAAATCCAGTGATTTTCTATGGTGTTTAAAGAAAAAATACGACCTCTTGAACAAGTAACTGCTTGGTAATTGTAAAATCAAAGGTTTGAAATGTGCTTCCATTTCCAAAATTGAATCAATTTTCCTATTTATGATTTCCATCCCATTTACTAATTATTCTATTCCAGTATGTCAACATATCTTATGCATGATATCACTCCATTTACAATGCATTCAAATGTGTTCAACCATGAAAAGATTTTTGTTACATAATGTTATTCTTTAATATCTAAGGTATTTTATTCTTAATATTTCCTTGAAACATCAAGTTGTTGGAAGGTGTTGCTAGAACTGTGAGTGTCCCTTAGCACCTGAATGCACAAATAATGAGGAGTGCATATCAAGTGTCATTGATTTCATTTGGTTTCCATGTCCCATTCCCAAGGCTTTGCTCGCTGATGGCTCTCTCTTCCCCTCTTGTTCTTTATGTGATTTCTGCCCCCACCTCAAAGACCTCTCTGGTGTCCCCAGTTTGGTAGTGGAACTCCCATTTCTCACTTCATTTGTCTTCACATAGGTTGGATACTACAAGATCCACCCTGAGATCCCATATGAAATGTCGGAGAAAGCCAAGGGCTTCATCCTTAGGTGTTTTGAGCCTGACCCCGAGTGCAGGGCTTCAGCATCTGACTTACTGGAAGACCCCTTTCTCACAGAGTAAGTTTTTATGGAGCATAAAATCTCCCTTCTGCTGTCATGTTATAATTAGGTTGGCATTGGCATCATCCAGGTACATTTTTTCTCTGTCTTCACATTCTATGTGGCAACCCAATCCTCCCTGAAATTTTCTTTAGGCAGTTCTTCCAGTCTTTGATACCTGACGAACCTAATTTAGTCCTCTACCATTGGTGCTATGCTCATTTGTCTGCTTGATGTCATGAAACCTAAGTACATACTTCTAGCATTCCATTTAGGTGAAATTTGCTTCTTGTAAGTTAAAAGCTGTTAATATTTTTACTGTCTTGAATATTTATTCGATTTTTAATGTCGTAGAGAATATTACTGATGTTTAAAAGCTTTCATACTTCAATCATAAATTTCTATTGGCATTTAAAAGAAAGGTCATGATGGAAAAAGATTAATAATCAATCAAGTAGATAAAAATCTACATAAGACATGTGGAAATTGCAAGACAAGAATGACAATGACATAGCTGAGCAAAATTATGGCTAACTGAACATTGATCCTCATAACTGCAAATGACTGCACTGGACAGTGAAAAGGGGGAATAACTCATGAGCATCACCATAAAAAAGAGAGAGAACACTGCTATTAGAGTGACCAACTTCAAACATACAGATTAACACAATTAAATTCACGAAAGTCTTATCAATATTGCAAATCAACTGCAGTTTCCTAATTTTACAGTATCCAATGAATGACTTAATAGATTTAAAGAACATCATGATGTAGTTTAATCATGTGCCTCGTTTTAAGGCCACCTTACATGGTGCATGATCCCTTGCATGATATCATGTTATGTACATGATCCCATAGGAAATATCTCCCAAAATGGCAGGATCATGCATGTAAAAATTAGAACACATTCTAATTTTTTCTCATCATGATTACGTGCAAGACCAGGCTTCTTCAGCCAGGTTTGTTATGTGAAATAGGAAGATACTGCTTCGAAGCTAAAAAATATCATATTTTCATTACTTAGAGCATACTTCTGTGATAAACATGGAGTTAAAAAATATATTAAAGTAGCTAGATTATAAAATTGTTGTTTGTGCTATTATTTAATCTAGCCCTGAGAGACAATTAGCCAGAAATTTGGAAGTGGAAAGTAGTAAAGTGTTTAATTAAGTGGTCAAATTAAGTAAATTAAATTTAATTAAGAAATGGTGATCACCTGGTTGGCAGGGCACGAAAATGATGTCACTGCACATCCTTTGTGTGCAGAGCCCTCCCACTTTAGCATGCATGGATGTCATATACCATGCCAGGCCAGTTTTCAGCGTCTGATTCCATCATGCATCCAAATATCATTTCCATTGAGGTCATGCACAGACTCATAGATGAAATCATGCACGTGCATGATCTCGTCAGAAATGTTATCTTCCAAAATGATGGAATCATGCACGGGTAAAATAGCACATGTTCTAATTTTTTCTCATCATGCATGCATGATGCTTGCATTATTAGGGCTCGACTGCCATGTTTGTTATGTGAAATGTGGAGATACGGCTTCAAAGCTAAAAAATCTTATTACAATAAGTTAACGCATAGTGCTGTGACAAGCAGACAATCAGGAAGCATATTAAAGTAGATAGATTACAAAATGTTTTGTGTTCAATTACTTAATCAAGCCCCGGGAGACAAATAGTCGGAAATCTAGAAGCAGAAAGTAGTATTTTATTTAAGCGTTGGTATTCCGTTGACATGTAAAACTTCGGCACAGTTGGTAGCATTGTCAAACTGGCAGTTACAGACAGGTAGCGAGCAGTATACTAACTTTGCTACCACAGGCATGTGCATGATATCATGCACCGTGTAAGGCAAATTTTCATCACCGGAATCTGTCATGCATGAGATATCGTTTCCAACAAGATGTGTGCATGTGAATGATATCATGAACACCATGTAAGGTGGTCTTAAGAAACTGAAATTTCCTTGTGCCTTATTTTTACTGTCCTCCCACTTGTACACTGAAAGTGGAATATGATTGTCTTCAGCATTCATGTAACCTATAATATACTATCTCTTTCATAGAAAGAAAAAATCTTCACGTCTGGCTGCATCAACAGATTTCTGCCGGAGCATTTCTGTCCCAGGTGAAAAAATGACAGCTCTAGCTAGGGCAGAAGGAAAAACAGGACACCATCATGGCAACAATGCTGGTTTCCATACACCAATAACTCCAGATGAAAGGTAAGTCAATTCTTTCTTTCACATTCCCCTACTCATATTATTTTAATTTTTTATTATATTCATCCTTTGAGATATTTAATGCCATTTTTTTTCTTTTATCCATTAATTTCAGATTTATGCCTGGGTATACTAATAAATTGTCATATGATTGACTTAATAATATGTTCTTTATCATAAGTTCTGTGGTACATAGTCCATTAGGTGGGTAGAAGTTTGGATTTAAAGTACCAGTCTCATAATTTATCATCATCCTTAAAATTTTCACAAAAAAAAATTAACAGTAAGAATATCATTTCATATTAAAGGTTATTTTCAGGATGAAAATTAATTTGTGGAAAATTGTGGTCTTTTGGGAATCATTCTCCTAAGAGTACATGAAGAAAAAAAGATTCTTCTTTTCTTTTGAAGATGCATCTGGCATTAGGTGGCTCTGAAGGTAGCTGGCATCATTTTGATACCTCAGGTCAGTGTTTAATGCACAAATGAAGTAGGTCTTCCACACACTGCAACAATATGCATTATTCAGGGTTCCTTCCTTCAGGGATGCAAAATGAGATGACCTTGTGGGCACAAAAATTTGAAAATCATCAAGAATTCCTACTCACATAAATTAAATATCACAAATGTTAGTATAACACCAGGCACTAAGCTAGTACTTTTATAATTTTTCCAAGAAATAGTTAATGATAAGTGTAAGGCAGACCAGGCACAGGCATGTGTACATCACAAATGTGTGTCATAGGCTTCTTTTGCACAGTTGTATGTGGTGTTGGTCTATGGTGAGCAAACAAAGCAGTGACTATGAGAAACCAAAACTTGATGGGGGTGGCGCATTATTATGCATTACCTTTGTCATGATCTCTTTAATTTTTCACTTTCTAGTTATACTAAGAAGATAAAGGTGTTTGTAACATTCACTGGAAACCACTCAAAACTCATTATCTGATTGCTGTCTACCAAGTTGTCTCCCACCAATAATTTACACTTGCCTCTGTTCCACTGCCATCTATTAAGCTACCATATGAAGTAATACATCCATAATATTCACTGAATTAGGCGTGATGTGGTGGAAGAGATTCATAATGGGAGTAAAATCAGCATTTTTCCACAGAAAAATAAAACTTTAATGTACATTAAAGTTTTATTTTTCTGTGGAAAAGTGCTGTTTTTACTCTCATTAATACATCCATGCTCACATCTAAAAATAAACAGCAATGTTATGCGCAATTTATATCATGCTTTTGCATGTAATCTGAACAAAAAAAAGTTTGTTTAAGCTGAGCTTGTAGCTCATGTAAAGTCAGATTTTAGTGAGCCTAGGGAAGAGATTATTAGCACCAATAATGATACCTGAATAAGTAATTTCGTGAAGGTGTGAAGTATGATTTTACTGGACTTGGGAAGGGATAATTTTTTGTGAACCGCCTCAGCGTAAGAATGAATTTGTGTGTTTTCTGTTAATTTCTTATTGATCTTGATTGGGGAGGATAAACACTGGAGTTTCAAGGGACTTACCTTACTATCAGAGTGACATCCTGCTATCATTGGAGGTCTATTGAGCCCAAATGCATTTTATAGAGGGAAAAATAATAACTCTATAGCATTTGAAACATTTTAAAATGATAAATATTATCTTTTTCAAAGACTAAAAAATTTGAAAATTCCCCTCACTATTTTCATTGAAGAAATGGGAATTCATCATGTATGACATACAAACGTTGTTCAATTAAGAGTGATCATCATGTTTTTATTGCATAATTTTTTGTGCAAACCTTAATTTTGTTGTTTGTTAACTTCACGTGAAATGTACGTCTTGTATAGGGTTCATTGATTTGACCCCAGTAGTACATCAAATGCAGCCATTGCAAGTGGAAACATTAATAATAATAATTGTAATAATATATATTTGTCCAGAGATCATAACTATGATACATGTATAATATGATATTAAGTTCACATTACTAAATCTGACAATGAAAAATGCTCTCCACAAGGACATTTCTTCAGAGTAGGGAACAAGAAGTCACATGGGGTCTGGTCTATAGAGAAGATGGGGAACACAATTTAATTTGTTCCTCACATAGATAATCAACAATAATATTTATGATTTGTGGCCATGCTTTATTTTTGTGCAGCATCAAGCCTGTTGGTTTTTGAAATGTAGTCTAATATGATTTATATAACCTTGGAGAATTTTCTGCACACCCTATGTTCTCCAGTTAAAGTTGCTCTGGTACAGTGTGCAGATATATTTTCCCTGAATTTCAAAAAATGACACAGTGGTACCTTAGTTAACGATGGTAATCCATTCCAGGTTTATCGTCATTAACCAACACTATCGTTATCCAAGGGGCGATTTACCACAAGTATAATAATGGGTAATCGATTAATTCTTTCTGGCTCCCCCCCCTGCGGGTAGGGGAATTGAGAATACTCCTGCAGTATCCCTGCTTGTCGTAGGAGGCGACTAAAAGGGCGGGGAGAAAACCCCGAAAACAAACCCCCAGTCATGGGGATTTGTTTTCGGGATGCATCCGGACAGTCTTTTGGGGGATCTGTCTGTGTTCGGCCAATCCAGCTGGCCTGCACCCACCTGCATGTTTGTCACGCGCGGTGACCCATAAGAGGGAGAAGGGGATCCTGGAGGGTGAGTTTCCTGGTTCCCAGCCGGGTTTCGGATGCCCGGTATGGACCAGGGAACAATATCCCTCTTCGGCCCCGGATTCTGTGTAAACGGGCGGCCGGGAGCTAGCCACTCCCGGTCAATCGGCT